>VDFB02270651.1:157623325-157641609 GCA_007258455.2 Sequoia sempervirens
TATGCCTTCATCTTGACTTGAATCATAGAAATCATGTTGTTTCATTTAATATTTAATATTTAAACAATAGGGCATAAGAGCTTGGAAGTTGTTATAGTTACATTAAGTTTACTAGGTCAACATTTACTTGCAAAGGTGCTTAATTAACTTTTAAGTTTCACCCATTGATTCTAGGTAACATCTAGTTTTGACCCTTTTTCTAAATAGGGTTTACTATGCAACGTAAGTTTTCAAACATTAGTTGACTCACCTTAGAATCTCAAACATTCAATAGTGATACTCTTTCTTATGTTGAATCATGATTTAAACGAGTTTTAAGAGGCTTATGTGTTACTGATGTCTGAGGTATGGGCGCAAGATCGATTCTAACACATCCTTAAGTTGCTCTTAGATATCATCACGTAGAACCAAGGATCATGTACTTCCAAGTTACATCCTTAATTTCCTCTTTATTCATTCTCTAATTAACACTAGATGTGTTTGAAATGTATACATGACGAGAGTTATGAGATTTTTAGCATGGTACTCTTGTTGAACATATAGTTTATTCATAATGATGTTTACGAGAAACTTATTGTACAACCAGGGTTTGAAACATGCTAGACATATTTATGGGTAAATCAATCCTTCATTTTAAGTTTATTCGAGGGAATTTTAGAAATTTCTTAGTGCCACCTTCTTAGTTTTGAACAAATATTTCTTAATTACATTGCTTCCAATTTAGACACTAATCTCATCTTCATCTTTTCATTTAAATTCACTATGATTTCCAATTTAAACCTTGCTTAAGGTTCACTATGAGGAAACAATACATAGTCTCTAAGCACTCCCTTACATGTTTTTTTTTGTAGTTTGAAATAAATGATTACTTTTCTAAAGCTAAACTATACTTAATTTATTTAATTATTCAAGTTTATACTTTGCTATCCACAATAGTGCAACTTCTCTATTGACACCATTGATGCCATTTCAAGGCAAAATTTTAGCTCCTATAATCACAGATATTAAGGTGATTTATATTATTTCACTAACTCATTATAACCCATAATAACCATATTTAACCAGAATATCTACCTTCTTAAGTTCAAGAGAAGAAGCATCAAACGGTGATAGATTTGATAATGCTTATTAGGCAGGATAACATAATTTCTAACATGCACATTACTTACATAATCATAATATTCTTGAGGGTTTTACCTTTGCAAGCTTAAGTTCTTTCTAGCTACCTATCATTTATTAAATACCTAGAATGATTAGATTCTTCGCTAACACGTGACCTTATAAATCTCGATAAGAGATGGGTAGTTGCAAATAGATTCCATTGTTTTCCCACATGATAGGCCCTCAAAATTTAATAAGTTGGAGGTATTTCGAAACTCATTCGTTGCATGGTGATTTTCTCGTTGACTGCATGAATGTTAGCTAAGACTCCTTTTTACTCCCATAGTCCCCAATGTTTGGTAAACCTAGGGCTCTAATAATTGCTGTAATGCCCAAAATTTCACACTAAAATACAATTAAGGACAAAACACAAATTTCAAATTTTGACCACAAACACTAACATAATTCCCAAAGACTGCTTCCAACACATGTACTTCATGAAATCCTAGCAAAAATTAGACCAATAATTTATAAGGACCTCGGCTATCAACACCATTGAGTTGAAAAATATGGTCAAGTTTCAAATGGAGATAGGGAATCCACATCACCAAGTTAGGTTGGATTAGATCTACTAACTCATCAATAAATACAGACTTAATTCGAGTCACAAGTTATGCAATTAAAATATATATCAATAGTACCTTTAAATATTTAATAAGAGGACAAGCCTAGGGGGCAGACCTAATTCCTCGGGGGCTCGTCTCAAATGGTGTTGCCTACGTATATAATTCATAGAGGAATCGTAGTTCGACACTTGAGTTTCTTCAACTCATTTGACTCACCCACATGGGGTATATCCACTAGGGTTCAATAGATGACTCAACCTCATTCATACTCACAACACAATTACACTAAATTATACTAAGGTTCAATCCACCATTCAAGGGTATCATGTGTTCCATATAAAACGTGTACTACAAAAGTGGGTACGCAACCCTTTCTAGGGTTCATTACCCTAGACAGTTTCACAAACGGCTGCCACCCACTTAGGTGAAGCCGGGGGTCAAATACTTAAATAAGGATACACTAGAGGAAAAAAAAATGGAGCATAGACATTAATACTTATATTGGCACACACAATGCCACAAGGTAACAAACCAATAACTAAATCTTAAGTATTGCTAGTACAACACAAAAATTACCCAAAGATTTTAAACAAAACATCTAGAACAAACTAAAATTCCACTTTCATTAAATATGATTATTCAATCAACTAGATATTCATTTCATCACTCTTATAGCCTAAACATTACTCTTAGTTTTACAAACTAAACTTTTGCATCATTCAAGAAAACATAACTAAATTATATGGTTGTATCACATAATTAAAATTCCATCAACAAGAATACTTAAGTCAACCCTACACCACAAATTTAGCCACACATTACTATGGTTTCATGAGAGGAAGAGAAATTCTCAACAATGAATGTGCACCCCAACTTTCTCTTAGTAATTCCATTTGATAACAATAATACAGGTGGAACATAGGTTGTAGAGATGAAATGGCCATTTATGGTTAATCTATTGGGACTCCTCTCGCTATAATGTGAAGTGATAGTAAAGAGTCAGAGTGGGATCTCTCCTATCACCACACCTTTGATGGGTAACTTTTTATAATTTACCCATTGTTAAAGCTTGATTTAATATTACACACTCTTCATAACATAACCATCATCTAAATGTAACTCTATTTCGATACAATGCAAATACACCATTCACTCTTATATCACTAGTTAACATAGTAGCACAACTTATTTATATTTAATGATAACTATAATTGTATACATTACTAGCAAGATAGCGTTCAATATACATAAAGGAGTAGATAGTCCCAATAGAACAACATATTACTTTTAATAAAAGGCATCCTTAATATATGACTTGTTTCTTTACAAGCATTGATACTATATATATTGTGGGAACACTTATCCCTAGTAGCGAATACAACCAAAAATTTACCGAACACATTAAGGTTATAACACCAAACTTAGATTTATCAGTAGTCTCCATGAAATTAAAATAGAAACTGCTCAAACTATAGATTTACAATCCAATATTGTATAGTGCTTGATACATGTTATCTAGTGTAACTATTCAATACCTTCTATTAATAAGTATAATCAAATATTGATTACTAATCTTTATCATACCATCAAATACCAATCTTAAAATAACAAAATTGATCTTATACTTATAAGTCATAAATTATCAATCTCTCAAAGTGTAAATTATGTTATTCATGAATCTTATTTAGAGATTAAGAGTATTTATTCTTATTAGATAAATCGATATTTTAGAAAATTAATCACTCATGCATCAATATATTATTTAGTTCCATTAGCATTTTAGACCTCTTATTGCACTTCCACAGAATTAACATAAAATGAATTAGTGATAGGATAAGACTAGTGTCAAATCTATGCCATGGAGATTATACATTTTTAATTAATTTGGGATAAATCTAGAAAGGATTATGCTCCTAAACCTTGTGCTCATGAAATAGTTGTCTAGGTTTGGCTGCATTCCAAATCCCCATGATTGTAATCTTGTCGCATATGACCAAATGTGCTTAAATGCGAAGGTTTGTAAACTTGTGGGGTACGTAGTTTCTCACATATGTTTTACATGAAAATTGAAAATTTGCAATGTGTACACAAGATGTATAGGCATTTGGAAGCATATAAAAATATCACAGCAATGCTTATATTGATTTCCAATGTGTTACAGTTTTGACTGTCCTAGCAGATATGTATAAAGAATGTGGTCGCATTGACAAGGCGTGTGAACTATTTGACATAATGCCTCAAAGACATGTGGTCGCTGGAAAGTAATGATTGTAGGATATGCACAGAATGGATTCATTAAAGAGTGTTTAAAACTTTCGGGCAAAAGAAACAGCAGGTGTAAAGCCAAAATTCCGCAACCTTATTCAACGTCCTCTCTGCCTGCGCCAAAATGGGAGATTTTCTGTTATTTCTTTGCTTTCTAAACAGGGTACGGAGCTATTTGATAGAATGCGCTGGTAGACATGCGTGCGAAATGCAGAAGCATAGACAAGGCACCTAAATTTGTTTGACAGAATATAGTTTTCAAAATACAGCAGCATAGATAGGGCACGTGAATGGTTTGACAGAAAGCCTCAAGGAATTGTGGTTTCATGGAATAAATCAATTGTAGGATATGCGCAAGAATTGGGTTTATTGAAAGGGCTAAAGAAGCTTTCAAGCAAATGCAAATCGGAAGGAGTAAGGATGAACTCCAAAAATTTTACCAGTGTCCTTCCTGCCTATTTCGAAAAGGGTGTTTTGAAGCAGAGCAAGAACCATTAAGGTATAACCTTACCAGTGTCAAGTAGAAAAGGATGCAGAAAGTGGAGACATAGACAAGGCACAAGATCCATTGGAAACAATACGACAGATAAGCAAAAATAACATGCTACATAAGATATCCGCCCCAAACTAAAATAATACACGGAACCAACACCTCATTTAACAGGTAATCAATAGCATTTTTTTTGCAATGAAATTAAAACACAACCAAGATAATGAGCTAGCCACCTACAGAACTCAATCAACAAGTAAAAGAAAATGAAATATCTAAAACCATGGACAGTGTCTTACCTCAAGGTTTTCTTCTCTAACATGTCTTCGAGAATAAAATGGTAGTGTTTGGAGGAAAGAGAAGTATTGCCAACGCCCCTGTAGCTTATCATTTTTCTATATATATATACTCTGGTTTCATGATGGATTATAATAGCTAAATTATGCAACTTGTGTTCATGGATTGAGAATAAGATTTGCACATTAGACACTCTCAATTACAGTGTTATTTATTTACCCACCCCCGTCAATACTATAGGCTTTCAAAAACTCCAGTTGGGATAATGTGTCTGGAACCTCATCCTCTTCTTTTTCTATTCCCCTGTTCACTGGACCTGCATGAAATATAAATGGTGGACTCAGATGAGTCAAGATGATCTTCCTATCCACAAACTCCCACAACACTATTTTCCTCTCTTTTTTTCTTTTTTAACTATGGAAGCGTGACCTCCCAGCTGTGCCGCCATCATACACAATAAGTCTCCTTAAAATTTTCCAACCTCCCCTTGCCCAGAGGCCAACCTTTCATTAATTCCCCTGGCTCTCAACCTCTCCAAGGGTCATGTTTAGGTGAAGCCATAATGGCAAGTTGGCCCGCCATTGGATTAATTGACACAGCCTTTACTGTTACCCCCCCCCTCCCCACTTTCATATGACACTCAACTTCCACCTCTTTACTCATAATTCTCACACCAAATAGAAAAAGCATGCTACCTATGTCAAGGTACACCCTCTTACCATTAATTAGGCGGTGGAAGATCTCTGACACCATAATCCGCCATTAGACTATATTGAGTTTCTCCAATTATAAATCCATATCACCATCAACATGATATAAGAGTTATGCAACTCATGTTCAATATGCCATAAATGTTTCGGCTTATTGTACGCAATATAGCAGAGTGAATATAGATGACAGAGGTAATTAAAAACCATATCTCAAAAAGATTTGAAAAGACATTCCTGAGCTGAGTAGTTGAAAGAAGAATAAAGTAGATAAATACATAATATTTCCCCTGACATGAAACATTAAGAAGTTCAGATGATCTTTGATTTTAGGCGGTGAATTTACCAAGGAATCTAACTTAATCCTGTTGGATGATCTGTGCCTTAAATGGCCCTTCCTGACATTGACAAGTTCAGTAGGATTGTGAATAAATTGACGGGAGGATAATAGATTTTATTTAAATTCCCATCTATCCACCGCATTATTACAATTCCTTAGGTTTGTATTGATGCAAAGAAGACACCATATTCAAAATTCATCTTTATCGTATTTTGTTGAAGTTGCTACAATAGCAAAGCATAACATTAACTGCTAATTTTTATGGTTGATGTTAGTATATCGTCCCCCGATCAAAAGTCATGTTACTATGAAATCTATAATTCATGCTAGTACCACTTGACTAATTATAATATTAATCATAGGTGAAATCCATAATAGATGTAACAACAGCGTAATTAATGATATTAGTTTAATTCGTAATATTAATAGTAACAATAGAATTAATAAAGATATTAATTTGCATATCGATGTTACTTATATTAATAATAGTATTAAAGATGAAATTAATATTGATAAAGATAGTTATATTATTAACATTATGAGTACCATTTTTTTAAATTAATTTATCCATTATAGGTATTAGATCAAGCTCCCATTATATATCAATCCAACTCGACTAATCAAGAATAATGTAACTTACTAAAAGAAATCCAAGAGATGTTAATATTGCATTAACCGCAGGGCCTTATAGGAAACAAGGAAGGGAGGGTGTCGTAAGGATGGAGTAAGGTAAAGTGTTGGAACCGTGGAAAAAATCGGGACATGTAAAGAAGGATTGTAAGAACAAGAAAGAAAGTTATGATTCTTCTACATAGGAGTCCTCGGATGTTAGTAATGATGCATTGGTTATTTCAGATAATATTGTTTGTGATAACTCTTTGCTTCATGTTTCAGAGTAATCTTCGTAGAGAGGATGGTAGTCACGATGCCATGTGTGACTTGGTATCATGATTCAGTGGGATTTGTTGGCAGTGACTTGGATGCATCATTGGCAAGGTTATCTCCATGTGATTAGAGATATGGTTTCTTGGTTTAGAGTGTATTTTATGATGTCATGGCTTACTCCTTGATATGCATTTAGAGCTTGGAATATGAGACTAGGATGTACATGTTATGATGCATGTGATCTCCTTGGAGGAGATGGTAAGATCATGGATGTCATGTTTATGTTTCTAATTCATGATTAGAGCTTTGACATTGATCGTAGTAGTTCTCTTATGTATTGGGTACATTAATCATTTGCTTGATTACTTCATGATAGTGCTATGTTGGATTTGGAGTTTGGCATGAATTGGTTGGTTACAAGTCCTCATGGATACTTGGAGAAATAGGTGAGGCCTGAATTCTCTTATGGTAAGAAATATATGTTGGAATGGTTACTTGTAAGAAAAAAAAATTCAATAGAAAAGACCGAGGAGCCTACACCTTGGTTGAATGTGAATTCAACAGACTCGGTGGTTTAGCATGCCTCTAAAGAGGCGGTTTGGATACAAAGACTTGGGAAAGGTATTGGTTTGGTTGATAATGAAAGGTATTAATTGAGAAAGTTGACACTTTAATTAATGTTGTGCATAGACATCTTATGAAAACACATAGATAAGTTCTCTTGGTTTTGATCATTTGATTTCAAAGCTTCTATGACATGTAGGCTGCATTTGAAGCTAGCATGGCTCTGATTAGTTATGCAAAAAGGCCATTGGCCTTGAGTCTTGTATCACTTTGTTTTATTATTCCTTGTTTAGGACAATTGCAAATGTATAATGTCAAGTGGGAGAATGCTAGAAATTTACGCCATTTAATTGCAAATCCTAAACATTAATTATTTCATGTATCTCCTAGATTCTTGGAATGTGTTCAACAACACTAATATTAGGATGACATTAATTATTTGGATGAAATAAATCATGAAATTGACATTTGTAGTTATTCCTAAATAATAGGAGCATGTGTGTGCACACATGGTAAGGTGACACTCACCTTGAGTTCAGTTAACTATTCAGAGTAAGAGATAACACTTATGAATGCATGTAAAGATCCCAGGAGTTAGGGTTTGATGTTTGCATGCATGAAGTTCAGTTCAGTTCAGCCTTCAACCAATTCAGCCAGTCACTTAGTTCACTTTAGTTCGTAATTAGTTTAGCTTAGTTTAGTTCACCAATTATGGTTCAGCTTGTCTCAATTAGTTTCATGAAGTTAGTTAACTTTTAGTTAACTTGGAATGCATGGCTAATAACATTCAGCTTGCATGACAAATAACAGACTACCTCCAAATATCAAGCCGGCTGACCATTCTGCATGAATGGTGCTGAGTAAATGTTTCGCTAACTAGAAATCACTCTTGAGCCAACTTTAGCGCCCAAGATGCTTTCTTGGATTTACCTCTCTTGCATGATAAGATATTTATGAAGGCTTAGTTAAGTAGGATTACTTATGGGCGCCAACTTTGAGGAAGAGCTTTCGAATTATCACCAAAGTGAAGGATAAGTTGTAGCTTCAGTTTGGGATGCCCAAATGCATGAAGCACATGTTGTAAGCTTTAGTCTTCACAGAATAACTCAACTTGAAGCAATATGGCATACATTTTCAAGGGCTTGAGCTTGTGCATTGTAATTGTCACCATTTGGTGATTACAAGGTTGCATATTGTCTCTATATCCTATCCAAACTAAGAGAGTTTTCATAATTGTTATTTGCGGTGTGAAGAAGATTGGTAAAGACAAAAGAAGCATTCTCAAGTAAGAATTGGAGCTATTGTAATTCTGAGATTGAATAATAGAATAATTCTTGGTGGAGTTTTTTCTCGAAAGGGTTTCTCCACATTATATCTTGTGTGATCTTTCTAATATCTTGTCTAGTTCTTCTATCAACTTCTCTCTACATTCTACAATAGTAAAATGAATTAATCAAGACAATCACCCACAAAGAATATATGTAACAAAGAAAAGCTACTTAGATCAGCAATTAAAGTTTTATAGAGTATTAAGCTAAGAAAACACCCTCATTCTTCAACAATAGGTATTTATGTGCGTGACGTTATAGCAAATGTTCATGTCCGCAGGGGTATGTGGAACCGTCAATAGAGTCCGCATATCCTCGAATCTCACATAAGGAACTTAGTACAGCAACTAATGGATTTGGCAAGAGCAACTTACTAGGAGTTGGTAGCGTTGGCTCTGTATATAAAGGAGTTTTGGATGATGGAACATTGATAGCTGTTAAAGCTCTCAATTTGGAGAATGAAGCAGCTCATGAAAGTTTCAGCATTGAATGCCAGGTGCTCGGTAAAACCAGACACCGAAATATAATAAAAGTCATAACCTCATGCTCTAATCTTGACTTCAAAGGTTTGGTTTATGAGTTCATGTCTAATGGAAACCTGGAAAAGCATTTGCATTGTGATACTAGCCAGTGTAATATTGGGGGTGTATGTAAAATGAATTTACAGACACGATTACAGATAGCCATGGACGTTGCCCGTGGCTTGGCATATCTCCATCATGATTGTTCAATTCAAGTTGTTCACTGTGATTTGAAGCCCAACAATGTACTTCTGGACTTCTATATGACAGCACAAATAGCTGATTTTGGAAACGCTCATATAGTATCTGAAAATTCTATGCATTCATTTTCAGCATCAACGACAGTGAAAGGTGCTCTAGGCTACATTGCCCCTGGTAAACACTTCTTTTTCACGACTTGCCCTGTTGCTTCAATTTCATTATTACTGTTTTAATTGGTGGAAACTGACATGGGTGTAATGCAGAGTATGGAGTTGGTGCAAGGATTTCAGCGAAGGGAGATGTTTACAGCTATGGAATTTTGTTATTGGAGATGTTAACAAGAAAGAGGCCAACCCACCAGATGTTTGTTGATGGACTCAGCTTGCGCACGTGGGTTAGTATGGCTTTCCCCGATAGGGTTTCAGAGGTGATTGATGATAGCTTCTTGTTGTGCAATGTATGTGTTAGAGATACTACATGCAATTGTCTTATTCAACTGATTCGAGTAGCCTTGTTGTGCTCAAAAGATTCGCCAAAAGACCGACCAAGTATGGCCGAAGTTGTGGAGTTGTTGGAATGTATTGAGGACATGTTTGATGGGAGATCAATGGATCCTATATATCAACATGATCTCTACCAAATGGCAAGCAGCACAAGATGGGCAAGAGATCTTGCAAGAAAGGATCAGAGTAGTTCCACATTGCAGTCAACTTCCTAAATTGTGATGTAAACTGTTCACCATCGAATCAGGAAACTGACTTTCTAATAACAGTAGTGGTTGAAAATGCCCTGCTGTTCTGGGAAAGGGGATACATAAGTCAATTAAAAGTTTGATTAACTTTTTTTTTTAATCTTTAGAGAGTTCAACTAGGAATTTGCTACTGTGTGGACGTCTTTTTCCTCTATTTGGGAATGCATTTGATAAGATGGGAAAATGGAGAGAGTTTGACAGTTTGTAATTATTCCTACTTTCTGATCTAAACAGAATATTAACTGTGCTGTATGTAGATTATTTGCTGCAGTAAATCTTCCTATAAGCTGCGTTCTTTCGCTTCATTTGTTAGATCATGAGTTAAAACTTGGTTGTATCTTCTTTGCGTTAAGTTTAAAAATTACTCTTCCTCATTAACTTCTGTTGTTCTGATACTATTCATAGCCTTTGATTACCAGGACAGGGTTATCTTTTGGAATTTAACTTCCAGGTTCAAAGATTTGTCTGTATCAATTTAGTATTAGAGCATTCAAAGATGCTGAGAGTAGAGAATTTATGAGAAAATATCTGAATAACTTCGAAGATAGTTGTGGCTATGGCTATGGATATAGAAATAAATTGCTTCTTGCAGGTCCGTAGATCTGTTTACATCAAATTGTTTGTTGTCAGTTTCGGGATAAAGTAGAATGCTTGTGAAGTAAATTGATGCGGTAGCTAGAATGGGTCAAGAAAAACCTATTCAATTTAGGAAGAATCCACTTCCAGATATAAAGGATTTCAACACAAACTCTTCATGAAGAAGAATGGAATTTATACAAAACAAATAAGACAAAAACAGGGCAACACATTGCTACAGCAATGACAAATTATCTATTCATTAGAAAGCTTTAAAGACAAACACAGTAAACTTCCATTAAAACTGAAAATTGATTTAAACAGAAATTAGCCCATATACAGTGTCTATAATATCTGACCAGTACAGTTTGACAGAGAAAACTTGATGCTGCCAGCATCTACCCTTTTTGTATCTTACAGGAGCTTCTGCATATTATACCTGCAGGGAGTAGAACAGCAGTGTACACTATAAAAATGGAATGGTTTTCTATAAAAGTAAAAAAACCGTGTTTTCCTACTGTTGCGTGGAGCTTTAGGGAAAAAGCTATTAACAAATGGCCTGGCAAAATACACAGGTGTCAAAATTTGTAAACCCAATGTATTTACATCGCTCAGCAAACATTAAAACTTTGGACAGCTAATATGATAATTGTCAAACAAAAGATGGACGGTGGAGCTGCTACGTGTCTTCCTCAATGTGTTGTGCTGGCATTAAGCATTAGTGCTTTCAATCTCCCCCTTAATGCTTAATGTGCAAACGCCCATCATTTGTCTCAACCTTTCAAAACTTTCTTTTGAAACTGCCTTGGTAAGTATGTCAGCAATCTGATCATTGGTTTTGCAAAACTTCAATTCAATCTGTCCCTCAGCCACTAGATTCCTAATAAAATGATATTTGATATCTATGTGTTTTGTTCTATTGTGAAAGACAGGATTTTTAGTGATGGCAATTGCTGAGTTATTATCACAGTATAACACAGTTGGCATATTTTGTTTTTGTTTTAAATCTGTTAAGACTCTCCTCAGCCATACTACTTGGCATGAAGCTGAAGTTGCAGTAATGCACTCAGCTTCAGTTGAAGACAAAGAGACTGAAGACTGTTTTTTTGAGGACCAAGAAATGGCACCTGAACCCAAGGAAAATACATAACCTGAAGTGCTTTTTCTGTCAGTAATAGAACCAACCCAATCACTATTTGTAAATCCTATTAAACCAAAATCATTTACTGGAGCATACCCAATGCCAAAATTGCTAGTACCCCAAACATATCTCAGAACTCTTTTCATTGCACAAAAATGCATTTTGCTTGGATTTTGCATGAACCTTGAAAGCAAACTAATAGAAAACATGATATCTGGTCTAGTAGTTGTTAAATACATAAGGCTACCAACTAGACTCCTGTACAATGTTTCATCTACTTTTTCTGACCCATCGTCCTTAACCAATTTTTCACTCAGGTTCAATGGTGTATTCATCGGTTTGCAATTCTTCATCTTGAATTTATTAAGTAAATCATTGACATATTTACCTTGTGAGATGAAAATGCCATCATTTTGCTATCTTACCTCTATCCCAAGGAAATAATGCATTAACCCCAAATCTGTCATTTCAAATTCAGACTTCATTACATGTCTAAACTCATTCATTAACTCTTCACTATTCCCTGTGTATATTAGATCATCTACATATATACATATGACAATTAAATCACCTGAACTCTGATATTTCACATATAATGTGGGCTCATTTTCACTCTTTTTGAAACCATTTTTCTGAAAATAATTATCTATCCTACTATACCAGGCCCTAGGTGCCTGCTTGAGCCCATAAAGTGCCTTTTTTAACCTATAGACCTTTTGTTCTTGCCCTGCAACTCCATAACCAAGTGGTTGTTCTACAAACACTTCTTCATTCAAATAACCATTCAAAAAAGCTGATTTAACATCAAATTGATAAACTTTCCACCTATGTTGAGCTACTAATGATAAAACTGTTCTGATGGTGTCTAATCTAGCAACTGGAGAGTAGGTTTCAGTGTAATCAATACCTGGCTGTTGAGAAAAACCCTTTGCCACCATCTTGCTTTATGCCTTTCAATAGATCCATCAGCTTTATATTTAGTTTTGTAAATCCATTTTAGCCCAATAACATCTTTTTCAAGTGGAAGGTCAACTAGTTCCTAGGTTTTATTTTTTTCAATTGAAGCAATTTCTTCATTCATGGCTTTAATCCACACTTCATGTTTTATAGCCTCCTCAAATTTTCTTGGCTCAACTTGAATATGAGACAATAAAGCAAAATTTACAGTTGCATCAAGACTAGTAGTTCCTTCATAAATTTCTTTAAGACTTTTTACCTTTCTTGGAGGACTAGAGCTTGGACTAGGTGGAGAAGGTGGTGTGCTCAAAAAGGATGGTACTGTAGGAATTGAGTTGCTACTCAAACCATGAGAAGATGGGACATCAAGTTCTAAATCATTGATCTTTTGCTTTTCCTCATTCAACTTTTTTGTCCATTGCCAAGCTTCACTTTCAGCAAAGATAACATCTCTACTAACAATCAACTTTTCACTTACCAGATTATATAGACGATAACCCTTTGTCTCCTCACAATACCCAATGAAGATGCATTTCTCACTCTTGTCACCAAGCTTTTTCCTTTTTTGTTTAGGTATGTGAGCATAAGCAATACATCCAAACACTCTCAAGTGTGCAACCCCAGGTTTTCTCCCACACCATGCCTCATAAGGTGTCACATTTTTACACTTTTGGTTGGACACCTATTCAACAAATAAAATAATGTAGCAACTGCTTCAGCCCAAAAAGTATTTGGCAGATCCTTGGCTTTCAACATGCTTTGAGCCATTTCCACAATGGTGCGGTTTTTACGTTCAACAACTCCATTTTGTTGAGGAGTATAACTTGCAGTCAATTTCCTTTGAATTCCATTAGTCTTGCAGAAATCTTGAAACTCATTAGAGGTGAATTCTCCCCCTCTATATGAACGCAGCATTTTAATAGGACAACCAATTTGTTTTTCCACACTAGCCTTGAACTGCTGAAACTTGCTAAGAGCTTCTGATTTTTCTTTAATAAAGTAAACCCAAGTCCTTCTGCTGAAATCATCCACAAAGATTAAAAAATATTTATTCTTACTAAGAGACAATGTCTGCATTGGACCACAAATATCAGTATGTACCAATTCAAGAGGTACTTTTGCTCTCCAAGCTCTTCCTGCTGGGAACGAATCTCGATGTTGTTTGCCAATAATGCAACCCTCACATACTTGGTCATTATGAGAAATGACTGGTAGGCCCTTCACCATATTCTTTTGAGAGAGTACTTTAAGTCCTCTAAAATTTAAACGCCCATATCTAGTGTGCCATAACCAAGATTGGTCCTTGTAATTAATTCTAAGGACTGGAGTTTCACTATATGCAAGTGTCAAAGGAAATATCCTATTATGCAACATACCAACTTTGGCCACTATTTGATTATTTTTCCTTTTGTCATAAATGACACATTCATTGTTGTCAAATTTTGTTGAATATCCCTTTTCAACAAGTTGCCCTATGCTCAACAAGTTATGTGCTAGCCCAGGAACATACAAAACATCATTGATATACCTTTCCTGACCTTGGTTTTCTTTGACTGCAATTGTTCCTTTACCTGCAACTTCAACTTCTTTATCATCACCAAGTCTCACATGTGTTTTAAATGACTCATCCATAGTTACAAAAATATTTTTATTTCCTATCATGTGGCTACTACAGCCACTATCCAAAAGCCATACTTTTTCTAAGTCTTCCTTTATGGCATTGCAAGCAAGGAACAAGCTAGTATCTGACTGTCCTCCTTTTTCTTTAGAAAAATGTGCACGTTGTTTGTTCTTTTTCACACAATCTCTTTCAAAATGCCCAAACTTTTTACAATAATGGCACTGTACATGTGATCGATCATAACTTGAATTGCCTTTCTATCCATCACTAGAGTTCCTTCCTCCAAAATAATTTATATTTTGCCCAGTACTAGTGCCTCTATTGAAATAATTGGTTCTTCCTCTTCCACTAAACTTCCTTGCATTCCTATGAGATGTCTCTTCTGATCCTTTTTCCTTTTTCTTTGAGATACTTATCTTGGTTTGGAAGGCCTGTTCAACTGGTTTTTTAGTATACCTATTTAACCTTTGTTCATGGGTTTGAAGAGACCCCATAAGTTCATTTACAGAAAGAAGAGCTAAATCTTTTGAATCTTCAATAGCAACCACCACAGGATCAAATTTGGGAGGGAGACATCTTAAGATTTTTTCCACAATCTTTTGATCTACCAGAATTTCTCCATAGGATCTAATCTGATTGACAAGACCCATAACCCGAGTAAAAAACTCTTGCAAAGATTCTGACTCTTTCATAAACAAATTTTCAAAGTCTCTTCTGAGCATTTGAAGTTTAATTGTTTTTACTTTATCTATTCCTTGATAAACATTCTGCAACAAATCCCAAGCTTGTTTCGATTTAGTAGTTGCAACAATTCTAGGAAAAATTGACTCATGTACAGCCTGTTGAATAATAAACAAGGATTTTGAGTCTTTTTTTCTATTTTCCTTCAATTGATCTCTTTGTGCTTGAGTTAAGGCTGCAAGAGCTTGAGCATCTATAGGCTCTGTAAACCCTTGTTCTACCAACTCCCACAAATCTTGAGATATGAATAAAGTTTTCATTTTTTATACTCCAAAAATCATAATTTTCTCCTCTAAACATAGGGATTTGAGGCTGGGTTAAACTTGAACCATTAGCTGCCATTCTTAAAAATTGCAATTCTCACAAACTCCTCACAAACTTTTCACTTCTCTACTGAGAATAAACCCACCTAACCTTTGGATGCTCTCAAGGGACATACAACATTCTAATTTCCTGATACTCTGATACCACTGTTGGATTTAGGAGGAGAATCCACTTCCAGATATAAAGGATTTCAACACAAACTCTTCATGAAGAATGGAATTTATACAAAACAAATAAGACAAAAATAGGGCAACACATTGCTACAGCAATGACAAATTATCTATTCATTAGAAAGCTTTAAAGACAAACACAGTAAACTTCCATTAAAACTGAAAATTGATTTAAACAGAAATTAGCCCATATACAGTGTTTATTATATCTGACCAGTACAGTTTGACAGAGAAAACTTGATGCTGCCAGCATCTACCCTTTTTGTATCTTACAGGAGCTTTTGCATATTATACCTGTAGGGAGTAGAATAGTAGTGTACACTACAAAAATGGAATGTTTTTCTATAAAAGTAAAAAACCCCTATTTTCCTACTACTGTGTGGAGCTTTAGGGAAAAAGCTATTAACAAATGGCCTAGCAAAATACACAGGTGTCAAAATTTGTAAACCCAATGTATTTACATCGCTCAGCAAACATTAAAACTTTGGACAGCTAATATGATAATTGTCAAACAAAAGATGGACGGTGGAGTTGTTATGTGTCTTCCTCAATGTGTTGTGCTGGCATTAAGCATTAGTGCTTTTCAAAACCAACTCCTCAGAAACCAGAAGTTAAAATAAATTTAAACTCTGAAAATAAATCTGAACAAAATAGAAACTCAAATTAATTAAAATCTTCTTATAAAACAAATACAGAGCTGGTTGAGATTGTGCCCTAACACAAAAACAAAATTTCAAACAAAAACATGCGTATCAACCACACAGTAATGTTCAACCAATAATAAGTAGTGATTGTTAACAGCTAAAGGAACAAAACAAGCAATTTTGCTAAACCAAAGAACTTTAGCTCACAGCATCACTAAGGCAATTCCTGTACTCCATCAAATATACAAACTAGTCTACTCTTCACCGGGATAATCGCTTCATCGCTTGGAACCTTCTTTTAAATCTCGTATTAGCCAAAAGAAAAATGTGATTTGCCTTTTAACAATTCCTCCAATCGAAGTTTCTTTTGACATGATACATCCAAATGAGAGTCTATGGCATCAACTATCAAATTAAAAAAATCATTTTGTATTATGACTGTTTCCACAATCGTCAAACTACAAGTAGTAGATAATGGCATCCATCACTTGCATGCCATTGGCTCCATGGCTAAAATGCTACTGGGAAAAGCCATCCAAATCTCATAGATAGCTTTTGGCATCCATATGCTGCATGTCTAAGTGATAGTCAGCTAACTCTACGACATGATTAAATCCCTTCTTCTTTGACTACTGTCAAGTTGGAAGGGTGATAAGCTTATTTTTTAGTGGCTCATAGAATTTACTCTATCAGTAATCATCTGATAAGGAGAGAAACAAGCAACGTCCTCTAGGGCATTACAAACCCCTACCTATACCTTCATAGAATCCTCTAATCCAATAGTCATGTGTTGCCATACAAGCTAGCACCTATATTTGGCTCAATTCTACCAGTCGGAAGTGTTCTCTTGTAACAAGATAAACAAAACTAAAAGTCTTTATGATTTATTTCATCTAGGTCTGTCCAATTACTTACTAGGACCAATCTAACAATAGGAACTCGAGAGCAATTTTTAATCATATGATCTAGCATTTAAGATGGTATATATGGTTGTCGAAAGATTCCCTCGTAGAACATGGTAAAAGATGGTAGGACCATACAATTTACAATTAGACCTTGATCATGAGATATTATAACTTAGACCTTCATCATGAGATATTTAACAAAATTAATGACATTATTTAAGCAAAGAAAAAACTTGAATAAGGCTTTAGTCTTGCATCACAAATAGTCAATAGTGATGAAAGTTCACCATGATCCAATTGAATGGAATAGTTCAAAAGCACTTCTTTTAAAACTCTCGGTGTAAAAGTTTGATTTGTAAAATCTCATTTAATATTATATTGATGTAAATTGATCCTCTGTTATCTACAAGCAAGTCTCAGTAACACTATTGAGTTCTTCTCAATGATTTTCATGATATACTCTACTTCTAGAAGATAAAAAATCATACATTTCTGATAAACAAAACAGTAAATGTGTGTGTGTGTGTGTGTGTATAATATAGATTCATCAAATCAAAATGTACATGCGAAGTCTAGAAAACAAAAATAGTAGTTGTTAACATTCTATTTCACAATCCATGATAATAGTATTGAGATTTCTAGATTGTAATTGTGTGCTCATTTTTACATCAACATTTCGGATCATACTCCATGATCCATCATCAATATGAGAAATAGTTAAAGAGAAAAACAAATATGTGGTATTAAATTCTCCTTCATCAAACAAAAAAAGAAATGAATTATAAATAGGAACAAAATCCTCTCAAACAAAAGAGACTAGCACCCAAAAATAATAACATTTAATGCTAACACCAAAAACTTCTAAATAAGGAGTCACAAAAAATCCCAAAAAATAGGAACTACCAAAATCAGCAATTACACCCCACAACCAATGAACAATAACAAAGTAAAAAAATGGATGGGGAGTGGGAATCTACAAATAAACAATCTTTATATTAATTTCTCCATCTTCAAAAAGTCTGAACCTCCTAATTCATAAGAAACAAACTACATTGCCACTAATATAAGGGTGCAAACCTTTCAATAGGCAGGGAATCAAGGTATTCTCTTGGGATTACTTGACACAATC
>VDFB02270651.1:157641709-157722142 GCA_007258455.2 Sequoia sempervirens
AAGATAGATTATTTTGAAAAGTAGTAGTAGAGATAACAAAGAATTTTTTTGAATCTTTTTATGAAAATTTTGAGAAATGGGTTTTGTAGAGAATGTCGATACGAGTAGGACCCAAATCATGATTTTTTCAAAAAAACTAATTTTTCACAAACATGCAAGAACCCCTCAAATATAGAATCTAGTAAACAATTTTTTTTTGGAAAATCGAAAATATTGTATTTATAGGTGTCTGTGTGCTAAAGAGACCTAGATCGTTTGTTTTTTGAAAAAATAAGCTTTTGAAAACGACAGATTTTTTTGAAAAGTAGTAGTAGAGGTAACATAGGAATTTTTTTTTAATCTTATTATGAAAAATGGGATAAATGGATTTTTTGTAGACAATGTCATTCTGAGTAGACCCAGATCATCCTCTTTTTGAAAACCTAATATTTCACTAACATACAATAACCCTTCAAAAATAGAATCTATGAAACAATTTTTTTTTGGAAAATTGAAAATATGGGCTTTGTAGATGCTCATGTTGTAAATAAACCCAGATTGTCCGGTTTTTGAAAAAATAAGTTGTTATTAGAAAAGATAGATTTTTTTGAAAAGTAAAAGTTGTGGAGGTAAGGCAAATTTTTTTACTCTTTTTATAAAAAATATGAGATATAGGTTTTGTAGAGAATGTCGTTCTGAGTAGACCCAGCTTGTCCTTTTTTCGAAAAACTAATTTTTCAACATCATGCAAGAACACCTCAAAAATAGCATCTACGAAACAATTTTTTTTCAAAAAATTGAAATATGGTTTTTATTGGTGCTCGTGTACTAAAGAGACCCAGATCATCCTTTTTTAAAAAAGTTGTTCTTTAAAAAAAAAAAAATTGTAAAGTAGAAGCAGTAGAAGTAACAGAGGGAATTTTTTTGAATCTTTTTATGAAAAATATGAGAAATGGATTTTGTAAAGAATGTTTTTATGAGTAGACCCAAATCGTCCTGTTTTCAAAAAATTAATTTTTCACCAACATACCCCTCAAAAATAGAATCTACGAAACAATTTTCTTTGGGAAAAAAATATATATGGGTTTTATAAGTGCGTGTGTGCTGAAAAGATTTAGATCGTTTGTTTTTTGAAACAATGAGTATTTTTTGAAAAATATAGATTTTTAAAAAAATTAGAAGAACTAAAGAAAAGGGAAAAGTTTGAATCTTTTTATGAAAAATCTGAGAAATGGGTTTTGTAGAGAATGCTAAGTAAATCTAGATAGTCATTTTTTCGAAAAAGTAATTTTTCACCAACATGTAAGAACCGTTCAAAAATAAAATCCACCAAACAATTTTTTTTGGGAAAATTGAAATATGAGTTTTATAGGTGCTCGTGTGCTCAAGAAACCCTAATCGTCCATTTTTTGACAAAATAAGTTGTTTTTGAAAAAGATATATTTTTTTGAAAAGTAGAAGCAGTAGAGGTAACAAAGGCAAAAATTTTGAATCATTTTATGAAAAAATTTAGAAATGGGTTTTGTAGAGAATGTCATTCTAAGTAGATCCAGATCGTCTTTTTTTCGAAAAACTAATTTTTCACCAACATGCAAGAACCCCACAAAAATAGAATCCAGGATTTTTTTTTTTTTGGAAAATTGAAATATTAGTTTTATAGGTGCTTGTATGATAAAGAGACCCAGATTGTCCATGTTTTGCAGAAGTAAGTTGTTTTTGAAAAAGATAGATTTTTTTGAGAAGTAGAAGCAATAGAGGTAACATAAGCAAATCTTTTAAATCTTTTTATGGAAAATCTAAAAAATGGGTTTTTTAGAGAATATCGTTCAGAATAGACCCTAGACCTAGATCGTCCTTTTTTCGAAAAACTAATTTTCACCAACATTGAAGAACCCCACAAAAATAGAATCTACAAAATAATTTTTTTGGGGAAAATCAAAAATATGGGTTTTATAAGTGCTCGTGTGCTAAAGAGACCCAGATCGTCCGTTTATTGAAAAAATAAGTTGTTTTTGAAAAAGATAGATCCGTTTTTTGAAGTCTAGGTAACAGAGGCAAATTTTTTGAATTTTTTTATGAAAAATCTGAGAAATGGATTTTGTAGAGAATGTCGTTCTGAGTAAACCCATATCATTTATTTTTTTCAAAAATCCATTTTATCATTGACATGCAACAAACCCTCAAAAATGGAATCTACGAAACAATATTTTTTGGGAAAATAAAAAATATGGGTTTTATAGATGCTCATGTTGTAAAGAGACCTAGATTGTCCGTTTTAAAAAAAAAAATTGTTTATGAAAACGATAGACTTTTTTGCAAAGTAGAATATAGTATAGGTAACCCATATTTGTGCATTCTATACACATGTATAAAACCCATATTTTTTATTTTCCCAAAAAAAATTGTGAACCTTCATTTTTCGTTGAGTTATAGCCACACTTTGGGAACCACTCATGTTTGAGTTTTCGTGAGCCATTGATAAACTTTGGTGACAACGCTTGTGGATTACACTGTAGTTGTCCATTCTATACACGTATTTTCTATTGCTTTTTGTGAACCTTCATTTTTTGTTGAGTTAATAGCCGCATTGAGGAAACCACTCATGTTTGAGTTTTTTTGGGCCATTGATCAACTTTGATGACTACGATTCTGGATTGTACTATAGTTGTGCATTTTGTATGAATATTTTTAATTGCGTTTGACGAACCTTCATTTTTTGTTGTGTTAGAGCCGCATTAAAGTAAACGGTTGTGTTTCAGTTTTCGTGGGCCATCGATCAACTTTGGTGACTATGATTGTCAATTACACTATAGTTGTGCATTCTATAAATGTATTTTCTATCGCATTTTGAGAACCTTCATTTTTTGTTGAGTAATAGTCGTATTTAGGAAACCGCTCATGTTTGAGTTTTATGGGTCATCAATTAACTTTGGTGACTCAAATTGTGGATTGTACTATAGTTGTGCATTCTGTACACATTTTTAATTGCCTTTCACGAACCTCCAATTTTTGTTGAGTTATAGCCGCATTGAGGAAAAACACTCGTGTTTGAGTTTTCGTGGGCCATCGATCAACTTTGGTGACTACGATTGTGGATTGTACTGTAGTTTACCATTCTATACACGTGTTTTCTATCGCCTTTTGCGAGTCTTCATTTTTTGTTGAGTTATAGCCGAATTTAGGAAACCGCTCATTTTTAAAACTTTGGTGATTAGGATAGTGGATTGCACTATAGTTGTCCATTCTGCACATGTATATTCTATCGCCTTTTACGAATCTTCATTTTTTATTGAGTTATAGCCGCATTTAGGAAACCACTCGTGTTTGAGTTTTCATGGGCCATCGATCAAATTTGGTAACTATGATTGTGGAATATAATGTATTCTATACACGTATTTTCTATCACCTTTCGCGAACCTTAAATTTTGATTAAGTTATAACCGTACTTAGAAAACCTCTCGTATTTCAATTTTTGTGGGCCATCGATGAACTTTTGTGACTACAATTGTGGATTGTATTGTAGTTGTCCATTTTGTACGTGTATTTTCTATCACCTTTCGCAAACTTTCATTTTTTGTTGAGTTATAGCATCATTTAGAAAAATGCTCATGTTTTAGTTTTTGTTGGCCATCGATCTACTTTGGTGACTACAATTGTGGATTGCACTATAGTTCTGCATTATCAATGCTAATTTTCTATTGTCTTTCACAAATATTTGATGGCCAACAAAAACTCAAACATCAGCGGTTTCCTAAATGCAGCTAAGTCAACAATAAATGAAGGTTCACGAAAGTCGATAGAAAATACGACTATAGAATGCACAACTAAAATGTAATCCACAATCGTAGTCACCAAAGTTGATCGATGGCCCACGAAAACTCAAACACTTGTGTTTCCCTAAATACACCTATAACTCAACAAAAAATGAAGTTTTGCAAAATGCAATAGAAAATAAGCATATAAAATGGACAACTACAGTGAAATCCACAATTGTAGTGACCAAAGTTGATCAATGGCCCACGAAAAACTCAAATACAAGCAGTTTCTTCAATGTAGCTATAACTCAACAAATAATAAAGGTTCAAAAAAGGCAATAGAAAATACATGTACATAATGGACAACTACAGTGCAATCCACAATCGAGTCACCAAAGTTGATTGATGGCCAATGAAAACTCCAAGACAAGCCGTTTCCTAAATGTGGCTATAACTCAACAAAAAATGAAGGTTCACGAAATATGATAGAAAATACGCGTATAGAATGGACAACTATAGTGTCATCTAGAAGTGTATTTAGCAAATTTGATTGATGGCCCACGAAAACAAAAACACAAGCATTTTTCTAAATGCACCTATAAGTCAACAAAAAATGAAGGTTCATGAAAGGCAATTAAAAATATGCGTGCAGAATGAACAACTATAGTACAATACACTATTGTAGTCACCAAAGTTGATCGATGGCCCATGAAAACTCAAACACGAGCAGTTTCCTAAATGCAGCTATAACTCAACAAAAAATAAATTTTCTCAAAAGGCGATAGAAAATAAGCAAAAAGAATGGACAACTATAGTGCAACCCACAATCGTAGTCACCAAAGCTGATCGACGGCCTACAAAAACTCAAATTTGGGCAGTTTCCAAAATGCAGCTATAACTCAGAAAAAATGAAGGTACACGAAAGGCGATAGAAAATACATGTACAGTATGGACAACTACATGCAATCCACAATTGTAGTCACCAAAGTTGATTGATGGCCCATAGAAACTCAAACATGGGCAGTTTCCTAAATGCGGTGTTAACTCAAGAAAAAATAAAGTTTCGAGAAAGGCAATATCAACTACGTGTATAGAATGCACAACTATAGTGTAATAAAAAATTGTAGTCACCAAAGTTGATCAATGGCTCACAGAAACTCAAACATCACCGGTTTTCTAATAGCAAGTATAACTCAAAAAATAATGAAAGGTCACGAAAGGCAATAGAAAATACGCATCTAGAATGAACAACTACAGTGTAATCAAAACCGTAGTCACCAAAGTTGATGCATGGTCCACGAAAAATCAAACTCGAGCGGTTTCCTAAATACTTCTATAACTCAACAAGAAATGAAGGTTTGCGAAAGGCAAAAGAAAATATGCATACAAAATGGACAACTACAGTGTAATCACCAAGCGCAGTCACCAAAGTAGATTGATGGCCCATGAAAACTCAAACCTGAGCAGTTTCCTAAGTACGGCTATAGCTCAACGAAAAAAGGTTCACGAAAGGTGATAGAAAGTAAGCATGTAGAATGCACAACTACAGTGTAATCCAAAATAGTAGTCACCAAATCTGATTCATGGCCCAAGAAAACTGAAACACGAGCGGTTTACTAAATGCGGCTCTAACTCAAATAAAAATTGAAGCTTCTTGAAAGGAAATAAAATTAGCGTGCATAATGCACAACTATAATGCAATCCACAATCGTAGTCACCATTGTTGATTGATGACCCACGAAAACTCAAACACGAGCGGTTTAATAAATGCAGCTATAACTCAACAAAAAATGAAGGTTCATGAAATGCAATAGAAAATACATGTATAGAATGGAAACCTACAGTGCAATCCACAATCATAGTCACCAAAGTTGATCAATGGCCAAAGAAAACTCAAACACGAGCTTTTTCCTAAATGCGGCTATAACTCAACAAAAAATAAAGGTTCGTGAAAGCAAATTAAAAATATGCATACAGAATGCACAACAACAATACAATCCACAACAATAGTCAACAAAGTTGATCGATGGCCCAAAAAAACTCAAACATGAGCGATTTCCTAAATCCGGCTATAGCTCAACAAAAAATGAAGGTTCTTAAAATGTAATAGACAATACATGTATAGAAAACATAACAATAGTGTAATCCACAAGCGTAGTCTCCAAAGTTGATCGACAGCCCACAAAAAACTTAAACAAGAGTTGTTTCCTAAATGCGGCTATAACTCAACATAAAATGAAGGTTTGCCAAAGGCAATAAAATATACGTGTATAGAATGAACAAGTACAATGTAATCCACAATTGTAGTAACCAAAGTTGATCGAGGGCCCACGAAAATGTAAACACGACCAGTTTCCTAAATGTGGCTATAACTCAAATAAAAATGAAGGTTCACGAGAGCCGATAGGAAATACGCGCACAGAAAGGAAAACTACAGTGTAGTGCACAATCATAGTCACCAAAGTTGATCCATGACCCACGAAACTCAAACACCCAAAAAAAATGAAGCTTTGCGAAAGGTGATAGAAATGCGGCTATAACTCAAAAACAATGAAGGTTTGCAAAAGGTGACAGAAAATACATGTATAGATTACACAAGTCCAATGTAATCAACAATCGTAGTCACCAAAATTGATCATTCACTCAAAAATACTCAAACACGAGCGTTTTCCTAAATGCGGCTATAACTCAACAAGTGAATGAACGTTCACGAAATGCTATAGAAAATACAAGTATAGAATACACAACTACAGTGTAATCCACAAGCGTAGTCACCAATGTTGATCGATGCCAAACAAAAACTCAAATTCAAGCGGTTTCCTAAATGCGTATTTTCTATCGCCTTTCGCAAACCTTCATTATTTGTTGAGTTACAGCTGCATTTAGGAAAACACTCTTTTTTGAGTTTTCGTGGGTCGTCAATAAACTTTGGTGACTACGATTGTGGATTACATTTTAGTTGTGAATTCTATACTCGTATTTTCTAAATAATGCTATAACTAAACAAAAAATGAAGGTTTGCGAAAGGCGATAGAAAATACATGTACAGAATGGACAACTACAGTGCAATCCACAATCGTAGTCACCAAAGTTGATCAATGGCCCACAAAAACTGAAACACGAGAGGTTTTCTAAGTGCGGCTATAACTTAATGAAAAATGAAGGTTCACGAAAGGCGATAGAAAATAAGCATATATAATTAATAACTATAGTGTAATGCACAATCATTGTCACCAAAGTATCATAGATGGCCCACAAAAACTCAAACACGAGCATTTTCCTAAATGTGGCTATAACTCAACAAGAAATGAAGGTTTGTGAAAAGCGATTATAAATATGTGTACAAAATGCACAATTAAAATATAATCCCACAAGCATAGTCTGATCGATGGCCCATGAAAACTCAAACACGAGCGGTTTCTGAAATGCACCTATAACAAGACAAAATATCCTTAAAGAATAAAAGGAGATAGAAAATATGCTTAAAGAATGGACAACTATAGTGCAATCCACAATCGTAGTCACCAATGTTGATCGATGGCCCACGAAAACTCAAATACGAGTGGCTTCCTAAATTTGGCTATAACTCAACAAAAAATGAAGGTTCGCAAAAGGCGATAGAAAATACGCTTACAAATTGGACAACTACAGTGCAATCCACAATCGTAGTCACTAAAGTCGATCGATGGCCCACGAAAACTCACATACGAGCGGTTTCCTAAATACAGATATAACTAAGGTTTGTGAAAGTGGATTCAGAATATGAGTACAAAATGCACAATTACAGTACAATCCATAATCGTAGTGACCAAAGTTGTTCGATGGCCCAAGAAAATGCAAACTCAAGCGGTTTCCTAAATGCGGTATAACTCAATAAAAAATGAATGTTCGCAAAAGGCTATAGAAAATACGTGTACAGAGTGGACAACTACAGTGCAATCCACAATCGTAGTCACTAATGATCTATTGGCTCACGAAAACTCAAACACGAGCGTTTTCCTAAATGTGGCTATAGCTCAACAAAAAATGGAGGTTTGTGAAAGGAAATCAAAAATATGTGTACAGAATGTAGAACTATAGTACAATCCACAATCGTAGTCACCAAAGTTAATTGATGACCCACAAAAACTCAAATATGAGTGGTTTCCTAAATACGACTATTACTCAAAAATAAAATGAAGGTTCATGAAAGGCGATAGAAAATATGTTTATAGAATGCACAAGTATAGTATAATAAACAATCATAGTCACTAAAGTTGATCGATGGCCCACGAAAACTCAAACACGAGTGGATTCCTAAATGCGGTTTTACCTCAAAAAAAATGAAGGTTAATGAAAGGCGATAGAAAATACTCGTACATAATGGACAACTATAGTGCAATCCACAATCGTAGTCACCAAAGTTGATCGATAGTCCACAAAAACTCAAATACGACCAGTTTCCTAAATGCGGCTATAACTCAACAAAAAATGAAGGTTTGCGAAAGGCGATCGAAAATACACATATATAATGCACAACTACATTGTAATCCACAAGCATAGTCACCAAAGGTGATTGTTGGCCCAATAAAACCTAAACTCGAGTAATCCACAATCGTAGTCACAAAAGTTGATCGATGGCCCACGAAAACTGAAACACGAGCGTTTACTTTAATGCGGCTCTAACTATACAAAAAAAGAAGGTTCATCAAAGGCGAATAAAAATATGCGTACAGAATGCACAACTATAGTACAATCCACAACCATAGTCACCAAAGTTGATCAATGGCCCAAAAAAACTCAAACATGAGTACTTTCCTAATGCACCTATAACTCAACAAAAAATGAAGGTTAACGAAAGGCAATATAAAATACGTGTATGGAATGGACAACTACGGTGTAATCGACAAGCGTTGTCACCAAAGTTTATCAAAGCCCACGGAAACTCAAACTAAAGTGGTTTCTTAAATCTGGCTATAACTTAACGAAAAAAGAAGGTTCTCGAAAGGTGATAAAAAATACGCGTATAAAATGGACAACTACAGTGCAATACACAATCGTAGTCACCAAAGTTAATCGATTGCCCACGAAACTCAAACACGAGCAGTTTCTTAAGTGTGGCTATAACTCAAAGAAAGATGAAGGTTCACAAAAGGTGATAGAAAATGCGTGTATAGAATGCACAACGGTGTAATCCACAATCGTAGTCACCAAAGTTGATTGATGGCTCACAAAAACTCAAACGCGAGCATTTTACTAAGTGGGGCTATAACTTACCAAATTTTTTTGAGAAAATAAAAAATATGGGTTTTAAACACATGTACAAGATTCTCATAGAAAGATTCAAAAAATTTGCCTCTGTTACCTCTACTATTTCTACTTTTCAAAAAAATCTATCATTTTCAAGAACAATTAATTTACAAAAAAAATGGACGATCTAAGTCTGTTTACAACATGAGCATCTATAAAACCCATATTTTTTATTTTCCAAAAAAAATTGTTTCGTAGATTCTATTTTTGAGAGGTTCTTGCGTGTTGATGAAAAATTAGTTTTTCAAAAAGAGGACGATATTGGTTTTACTCAGAACGACATTCTCTAAAAAATCCATTTTTCATAAAAAGATTAAAAAATTTTGCCTCTGTTACCTCGACTGCTTCTACTGCTCAAAAGAAATCTATCTTTTTCAAGAACAACTTACTTTTTCAAAAAACGGATGATCTGGGTCTCTTTAGTGCACGAGCACATATAAAACCCATATTTTCAATTTTCCCCAAAAAAATTATTTTGTAGATTCTACTTTTGTGGGGTTCTTCAATGTTGGTGAAAATTAGTTTTTTTTGAAAATAGGACGATTTGGGTCTATTTAGAACGATATTCTCTACAAAACCCATTTTTTAGGTTTTTCATAAAAAAGATTCAAAAACTTTGCTTATGTTGTTACCTCTACTATTTCTACTTCTCAAAAAATCTATCTTTTTCAAAAACAACTTACTTTTTCAAAACATGGACGATTTTGGTCTATTTAGCATATGAGCACCTATAAAACCCATATTTTTAATTTTCTAAAAAAAAAAATTGTTTCGTGCATTCTGTTCTTGAGGGGTTCTTGCATGTTGGTGAAAAATTAGTTTTTCGAAAAGAGGATGATCTGGGTTTACTTAGAACGACATTCTCTACAAAACCCATTTCTTAGATTTTTCATAAAAATATTTACCTCTATTGGTTCTACTTTTAAAAAAAACTGTCTTTTTAAAGATTAACTTATTTTTTCAAAAATGGAGAATCCGGGTTTTTTGGGCACACAAGCAACTATAAAAACCATATTTTGATTTTTTGAAAAAAAATTTGTTTCGTAGATTCTATTTTTGAGGGGTTCTTGGATGTTGTTGAAAAATTAGCTTTTCGAAAAGATGATGATTTGGGTCTACTCAAAATGACATTCTCTACAAAACCTATCTCTCAATTTTTTCATAAAAAAATTCAAAATTTTTGCCTTTGTTACCTCTATTGCTTTTACTTTTCAAAAAAATCTATCTTTATCAAAAAAAACCTTTTTTCTTTAAAAAATGAACGATCAAGGTCTCTTGCGCACACAAGCACCTATAAAACCCGTATTTCGATTTTCCCAAAAAAAAATTGTTTTGTAGATTCTATTTTTGAGGGGTTCTTGCATGTTGATGAAAAATTAGTTTTTCGAAAAAAGGACAATATGGGTTTACTCAGAATGACATTCTCTACAAAATCCATTTATCAAATAATTTCATAAAAAGATTCAAAAAAAATTCCTCTATTACATTTAATGCTTCTATTTTTAAAAAAATTCTCTCTTTCAAAAATAATTAATTCCAAAAAATAGACGATCTAGTACTCTTTAGTACACGACCACCTATAAAACCCATATTTTTTATTTTCCCCAAAAAAAAAATCGTAGATTCTACTTAGGAGCGGTTCTTGCATGTCAGTGAAAATTAGTTTTTTAAAAAAAAGACGATCTGGATTTACTTAGAATGACATTCTCTACAAAATCCATTTCTCAGATTTTTCATAAAAAGATTGAAATTTTTTGCCTTTGTTACCTATGGTCCTTGTACTTTTCAAAAAAATCTATCATTTTCAAAAACAACTTATTTTTTCAAAAAATGGACAATCCGAATCTCTTTAGCACACAAGTACCTATAAAATATTATCGATTTTCCCAAAAATAATTGTTTTGTAGATTCTTTTTTTGATGGCATGTCAGTAAAAATTAGTTTAAAAAAAAAAAGACGATCTGGATTTACTTAGAATGACATTCTCTACAAAACCCATTTCTCATATTTTTCATAAAAAGATTGAAAATTTTTGCCTTTGTTACCTATGGTGCTTCTACTTTTCAAAAAAATCTATCATTTTCAAAAACAACTTATTTTTTCAAAAAACGGACGATCCGAATCTCTTTAGCACACAAGTACGTATAAAATATTATCGATTTTCCCAAAAATAATTGTTTTTGTAGATTCTTTTTTTGATGGGTTCTTGCTTGTTGGTGAAAAATTAATTTTTCAAAGAAAGGACGATCTGGGTCTACTAAGAATGACATTCACTACAAAACCCATTTCTCAGATTTTGAATAAAAAGATTAATTTTTTTTTGCCTATATTAGCTTCTCATTTTCAAAAAATCTATTTTTTTCAAAATCTATTTTTTTTCAAAAAACGAACGATCTGGGTGTCTTTAGCACACGAGCACCTATAAAACCCATTTTTTTTATTTTCCAAAAAAAAAAATGTTTCGTAGATTCTATTTTTGTGGGGTTCTTGCATGTTGGTGAAAATATGTGTATTTCTCGCACACCTATAGTGTGACTATAACTCAAGAAAAAATGAAGGTTCGCGAAAAGTGACAAAAAATATGCCTATAGAATGCACAACTACAGTGCAATCCACAAGCAAAGTTGATCTATGGCCCACGAAAACTCAAAATTAACTACAGTGTAATCCAAAAGCGTAGTCACCAAAGTTGATTAATGGCCCATGAAAACTCAAACACGAGCGGTTTCCTAAATGCGGCTATAACTCAACAAAAAATTAAGGGTCGTAAAAAGTGATAGAAAATAAATGTATAGAATGGACAACTATAGTGCAATCAATAATTCCTAGTCATGAAAGTTCATCGATGGCCCACAAAAACTCAAACTCGAGTTGTTTCGTAAATCCTGCTATAACTCAACAAAAATAAAGGATCATGAAATATGACAGAAAATACATCTACAAAGTGGAGAACTATAGTGCAATCCACAACTGTAGTCATCAAAGTTGATCGACGGCCCACGAAAACTCAAACACGAGCGGTTTCCTAAGTGCAGTTATAACTCAATAAAAAATGAAAGTACGCGAAAGGCAATAGAAAATATATCTATAGAATACACAACTACAGTGTAATCCACAATCGTACTCAACAAAGTTGATCGATGGCCCTCAAAAACTCAAACATGAATGGTTTCCTAAATACGGCTATAACTCAATGAAAAATTAAGGTTAGTGAAAGGCGATAGAAAATACGTATATAAAATGCACAACCATAGTGTAATCCACAATCGTTGTCACCAGTGTTGGTCGATGGCCCACGAAAACTCAAACTCGAGCAATTTCTAAAATGCGGCTATAACTCAAGAAAAAATGAAGATTTGTGAAAGACAATAGAAAATACGTGTATAGAATGGACAACTACAATACAATTCATAATCATAGACACCAAATTTGATTGGTGGCCCACGAAATCTCAAACACGAGAAGTTTCCTAAATGCAGCTATAACTCAATGAAAAATGAAGGTGCGGAAAAGGTGATAAAAAATATGCGTACAGATTGGATAACTACAATGGAATCCACAATCGTAGTCACCAAAGTTGATCGATGGTTCACAAAAACTAAAATACGAGCGGTTTCCTAAATGAGGCTATAAGTCAACAAAAAATGAAGGTTCGTGAAAGGCGATAGAAAATACATTTAGAGAATGCACAACTACAGTCCAATCCACAATCGTAGTCACCAAAGTTGATCGATGGCCCACGAAAACTGAAACACAAGCGGTTTCCTAAGTACGGTTATAACTCAATGAAAAATAAAGGTTTCCGAAAGGTGATAGAAAATACCCGTAATGCACAACTATAGTGTAATCCACAATCGTGATCACCAAAGTTTATTGATGGTTCACAAAAACTGAAACACGAGTGGTTTCCTAAGTGCAATAGAAAATACATGTAAAGAATCGACAACTACAGTGCAATCGACAATTGTAGTCACCAAAGTTGATCGATGGCCCATGAAAACTATAGTGTAATCTAGAATCATAGTCAACAAAAAGTGAAGTTTTGCGATAGGCAACAGAAAATAAGCATATAGAATGCACAACTACAGTGTAATCCACAATCGTAGTCACCAAACTTGATCGATTGCCGAGGAAAACTCAAATACAAGCGGTTTCCTAAAATGATGGTTTGCGAAAGTTGATAGAAAATACACGTACAAATGGACAACTACAGTGTAATTCACAACCATAGTCACTAAAGTTGATTGATGGCGCATGAAAACTCAAACACGAGCATTTTCCTAAATGCGGCTATAACTGAAACACGAACGTTTTCCTAAATGTGCTAATAAGTCAAGAAAAAATGACAGTATGTGGAAAGCGATTAAAAATATGTGTATAGAATGCACAACTATACACCATCGTAGTCACCAAAGTTCATTGATGGCCACAAAAACTCAAACATGAGCGGTTTCATACATGCGGCTAGAACTCAATAAAAATTGAAGATTTGCCAAAGGCAATAGAAAATTATCGAATATAATGCACAACTGCAGTACAATCCACAATCGTAGTAACTAAAAATGATCGATGGCCCACGAGAAGTCAAACATGAGCGGTTTCCTAAGTGTGGCTATAACTCAACAAAAAATGAAGGTTCGCAATAGGCGATAGAAAATATGCATATAGAATGTACAACTATAGTGTAATCCACAAGCGTAGTCACTAAAGTTGATCGATGGCCCAAAAAAACTCAAAATCGAGCGATTTCCTAAATATGCCTATAACTCAACAAAAAAAAAGGTTCATGAAAGGCGATAAAACATATGCATAGAAAATGCACAACTACAGTACAATCCATAATTGTAGTCACTAAACTTGATCGAGGGCCCACAAAAACTCTAACATGAGTGGTTTTCAAAATTCGGCTATAACTCAACAAAAGATAAGGTTCACAAAAGGCAATAGAAAATTAGTGTTCATAATGCACACCTACAGTGCAATAAATTATCATAGTCACCAAACTTGATCGATGGGCCACCTAAACTCAAACACAAGCGATTTCCTAAATGTGGCTATAACTCAACAAAAAATGAAGGTTCACAAAAGGCAATAGAAAATATGGGTACAAAATGGACAAATACAGTGCAATCCAAAATTGTAGTCACCAAAGTTGTTCGATGGCCCACGAAAACTCCAACAAGAGCGGTTTCCTAGGTGCAGCTATAACTCAACAAGAAATGAAGGTTCACGAAAGGCGATAGAAAATATGCATATACAATGAACAACTAGAGTGCCATCGATAATCGTAGTAAAAAATGTTGATCATCGGCCCACGAAAAATTCAAACATGAGTGTTTTCTTAAATGCAGCAGCTATAACTCAACAAAAAAAGAAGGTTCGTGAAATGTGATAAAAAATATGCGTAGAAAATTCACAACTACAGTACAATCCACAATAGTGGTCACCAAAGTTGATTGATAGCCCACAAAAGCTCAAAAACGAGTACTTTCCTAAATGCGGATATAACTGAAGAAAAAATGAAGGGTGGTGAATGGTGATAGAAAATACGTGTATACAATGCACAACTATAGTTTAGTCCACAAGCGTAGTCAACAAAGTTGATTGACGGTCCACGACAATTGAAACACGAGCACTTTCCTAAATGTGCCTATAACTAAACAAAAAAAAAGGTTCCTGACAAGCAATTAAAATATATGCGTACATAATGCACAACTACAATGTAAACCATAATCACAGTGATAAAAGTTGATCGATGGCCCACAAAAAATAAAACACGAGTGGTTTGCTAAATGCGGCTACAAGTGAAAAAAAAATGAAGGTTCTCGAAAGGTGATAGAGAATACACGTAGAGAATGGACAACTACAATGCAATTCCAGAATTGTAATCACCAAAGTTGATCAATGGCCGACTAAACCTCAAACACGAGGGGTTTCCTCAATGTCGGTATAATTGAACAAAAAGTGAAGGTTCGCGAAAGGCAATAGAAAATACATGCACAATATGGACAACTACAGTGCAATCCACAATTGTAGTCACCAAGGTTGATAGATGGCCCATAAAATCTAAACACAAGCGGTTTCATAAATGCAATCCACAATCGTAGTCACCAAAGATAATCGATGGCCCACAAAAACTCAATTATGAGTTCTTTCCTACGTGCAGCTATAAATCAACAAATAATAAAGTTTCATGAAAGGCGATAGAAAATACGCATATAGCATGCAGAACTACAGTGCAATCCACAATCGTAGTCACCAAAGTCTATTGATGGCCAACAAAAACTCAAACATGATATCTTTCCTAAGTGCAGCTATGATTGAACAAAAAATGAAGGTACGCAAAAGGTGATAGAAAATCAACATATATAATGCACAACTACAAAGTAATCCACAAGCCTATCACCAAAGTTGATTGATGATGTCCCACACAATCTCAAACACGAGTGGTTTCCTAAATGCGGCAATAACTCAATAAAAAATGAAGGTTCACAAAAGGCTAGAGAAAATACACGTACAAAATGCACAACTACAGTGCAATCCACAAACATCGTCACCAAAGTTGATCGATGGCCCACGAAAACTCAAATACGAGAGGTTTCCTAAATGCACCTGTAACTGAACAAAAAATGAAGGTTCCTAAAAGATGATAGCAAACACGTGTACAGAATGGACAACTACAATGCATCATCAATGATGATCGATGGCCCACGAAAACTCAAACACGAACATTTTTTTAAATGCAGCTATAACTCTACAAAAAATGAAGGTTCACGAAAGGAAATAGAAAATACGCGTAGAGAATGGACAACTATACTACAATCCACAATCGTAGTCACCAAAGTTGATTGATGGCCCATGAAAACTCAAACAAGAGCGTTTTCCTAAATGCAGCTATAACTCAACAAAAATGAAGGTTCCTGAAAGGGCATTAAAAATATGTGTACATAATGCACAACTACAGTACAATCCACAATCATATTCATCAAAATAGATTTATGGCCCACAAAAACACAAAAATGAGCGTTTTCCTAAATGCAGTTATAACTCACCAAAATATGAAGGTTCACCTAAGGTGATAAAAAATACGTGTATAGAATACACAACTACAGTGTAATCCATTATCATAGTTAGAAAAGTTGATTGGTGGCCCACAAAAACTAAAACATGAGCGGTTTCCTAAGTGCGGCTATAACTCAACAAAAAATGAAGGTTCACGAAAGGTTATAGAAAGTACATGTACAAAATGGACAACTAGGGTGCAATCCACAATCGTAGTCAACAAAGTTGATCAATGGCCCATGAAAAACTTAAACACGAGCAGTTTCCTAAACATCATAGAAAAATAAAGGTTCATTAAAGGCGATAGAAAATACGTGTACATAATTGACAACTACGGTGCAATCCACAATCGTAGTCACCAAAGTTGATCGATGGCCCACGAAAACTCAAACACGAGCGATTTCCTAAGTGCGGCTATAACTTAACAAAAAATAAAGGTTTCGCGAAATGCAATAGAGAATACGCATATATAAAGCACAACTAGAATGTAATCGACAATCCTAGTAAAAAATGTTGATCGATGGCCCACGAAAGTTCAAACACAAGCATTTTTCGTAAATGCGGCTATAACTCCAAAAAAAACTGAAGCTTCCTGAAAGGAAATTAAGTATGCATACAAAATGCTCAACTACAGTGTAGTCTATAATCGTAGCCACCAAGGTTGATCGATGGCCCAGAAAAAATCAAACACAAACATTTTCCTAAATGTAGCTATAAGTCAATAAAAAATAAAGGTCCACGAAAGGTGACAGAAAATATGCGTACAAAATCAAAATGTATACTACAATCCACAATCATAGTCACCAAAGTTGTTCGATGGCCCACGAAAACTCAAACTCGATCTATTTCCTAATTGCGGCTATAATTGAACAAAAAATGATGGTTCACAAAAAGGCAATACAAAGTACACGTATTTAATGCACAACAATAGTGTAATCCAGAATCGTAGTCACCAAAGTTTATCAATGGCCTATAAAAGAATATGCATATAGAATGGAGAAATATAGTGCAATCCAGGATTGTAGTCACCAACGTTGATCGATCATGGCCCATGAAAACCCAAACACGAGCAGTTTCCTAAATGCAGTGATAAACCAACGAAAAATGAAGGTTCGCAAAAGGGGATAGAAAATACACATATAGAATTTACGACTATAGTGAAATCCACCATCATAGTCAGCAACGTTGATAGATGGCCCACAAAAACTCAAACATGAGCACTTTCCTAAATGTGGCTATAACTCAACAAAAAATGAAGGTTTCTGAAAGGCGATTAAAAATATGTGTACAAAATACACAACTATAGTACAATCCACAATCATATTCACCAAAGTTGATTGATGGCCCACAAAAACTCAAAAATGAAAGATTTCCTAAATGCGGCTATAACTCACCAAAAAATGAAGGTTCCATAAGGTGATAGAAAATACGTGCATACAATGCACAAATACAGTGTAATCCGTAATCACAGTTAGCAAAGTTGATTGGTGGCCCACAAAACCTCAAACATGAGCGGTTTCCTAAATGCGGCTATAACTAAAAAATAAATTAAGTTACGCAAGAGGATATAGAAAATACATGTACATAATGGACAATTACAATGTAATCCACAATCGTTGTCACCAAAGTTGATAAATGGCCATTGAAAAATCAAACACAAGCGTTTTCCTAAATGTAGATAACTCAACAAAAAATAAAGGTTCACGAAAGGCGTTAGAAAATGGACATACAAAATGGACAACAACAGCAAAATCCACAATTGTAGTTACGAAAGTTGATCGATGGCCCACAAAAACTCAAATACGAGCGGTTTCCTAAGTGCAGCTATAAATTAACAAAAAATGAAGTTACACGAAAGGTGATAGAAAATATGAGTATAGAATACACAACTACAATGCAATCCACAATCGTAGTCACCAAATTTGATCGATGGCCCACGAAAACTCAAACACGAGCAGTTTCCTAAATGGGGGTATAACTGAACGAAAAAAATAAAGGTTCACAAAAGGTGATAGAAAATACACATATAGAATACACAAATGCAGTGTAATCCAAAATTGTAGTCACCAAAGTTGATCGATGGCCCACGAAAACTCAAACATGAGCGATTTCCTAAGTGGGGCTATAACTCAACGAAAATTGAAGGTTCGAAAAAGGTGATAGAGAAGACGCGTATATAATGCACAACTACAGTGTAATCCGCAATCATAGTTACCAAATTTGAAAGATGGCCCATGAAAACTCAAACACGAGCGTTTTCCAAAATACGGCTATAACTCAACAAAAAATGAAGATTCACGAAAGGCAATTAATAATGTGTATAAAATTAAGAACAATAGTACAATCCAAAATTGTATTCACCAAAGTCGATTAATGGCCCACAAAAAATCAAACATGAGCAGTTTCCTAATTGCTGCTATAAATCAACAAATAATGAATGTTTGCAAAAGGCGATACAAAATAATTTTATAGAATGCACAACTAAAGTGTAATCTATAATCATAGTGACCAAAGTTGATTGATGGCCACCAAAAACTCCAAAAGCGTTGTCACCAAAGTCGATTAATAGCCGACAAAAACTAAAGCTCGGGCAGTTTCCTAAATGCGTTTATAGGTCAACAAAAAATGAAGGTTCACAAAAGGCGATAGAAAATACACATATATAATGGACAACTATAGTGCAATGCACAATCACAGACACCAAAGTTGATCGATGGCCAACGAAAACTCAAGCACGAGCGGATTCCTCAATATGGCTATCACTCCACAAAAAATGAAGGTTCACGAAAGTCGATAGAAATACGTGTATAAGATACACAACTACAATGTAATTCACAAGCGTAGTCACCAAAATTGACCGATGGGACCAAAGTTGATTTGATGGCGACCAAAAACTCAAACATGAGAGGTATCCTAAATGCAGCCATAATTGAACAAATAATATACGTTCGCGAAAGGCAATAGAAAATACGCATATACAATGCACAACTACAGTGTAATCCAAAAGTGTTGTCACCAAAGTTGATTGATGGCCGACGAAAACTCAAACTCGAGTGGTTTCCTAAATGTGTCTATAACTCAACAAAAAATGAAAGTTCACAAAAGATGATAGAAAATATGCATACATAATGGACAACTATAGTACAATCCATAATCGTAGACACCAAACTTGATCGATGGCCCACGAAAACTTAAGCACGAGCAGTTTCCTCAATGCAGCTATAACTCCACCAAAAATGAAGGTTCACGAAAGGCGATAGAAATACGTGTATAAAATACACAACTATGTACTTACAAGTGTAGTCACCAAAGTTGATCGACGGCCCACGAAAACTCAAACTTGAGCGGTTTCCTAAATGCGGCTATAACACAACAAAAAATGAAGGTTCTTCAAAGGTGATAGAAAATATACATAGAGAATGGACAACTACAGTGCAAGCCACAATCGTAGTGACCAAAGTTGATCGATGGCCCATGAAAACTCAAACACAAGCGGTTTCCTAAGTGCAGCTATAACTCAACAAAAAATGAAGGTTCATGAAAAGCAATAGAAAATTCGTGTACATAATGGACAACAATAGTGCAATCCATAATCGTAATCACCAAAGTTGATTGATGGCCCAAAAAAAGTCAAACATTAGTAGTTTCCTAAATGCTACTATAACTCAAAAAAGAATGAAGGTTCGCGAAACACGATTGAAAATATGTGTACAGAATGCACAAGTACAGCGCAATACACAATTGTAATCACCAAAGTTTATCGATGGCCCACAAAAAGTCAAATGCGAGCAATTTCCTAAATACAACTATAACTCAACAAATAGTGAAGGTTCGCGAAAGGTGATAGAAAATACGCATATAGAATGCACAACTACAATATAATCCACAAGCGTAGTCACCAAACTTGGTCAATGGCCCACGAAAACTCAAACTTGAGCAGTTTCCTAATGCGGCTATAACTCAACAAAAAATGAAGGTTTACGAAGGGCGATAGAAAATACAGGTAGAGAATGGACAACTTCTATGCATTCCATAATCATACTCACCAAAGTTAATCAATGGCCTATGAAACCTCAAAAATGAGCGGTTTCCTAAGTGCAGCTATAACTCAACAAAAAATGAAGGTTTCCAAAAGGCGATAGAAAATACACATAGACAATGGAAATTACAATAGAATCCACAATCGCAGTCAACAAAGTTGATTGGTGCCCCAAAAAAAACTCAAACACAAGCATTTTCTTAAAAGCGGCTATAACTCAACTAAAATTGGAGATTAGTGATTGAGAATATACGTACGAAATGCACAAGTATAGTACAATCAACAATCGTAGTTACTAAAGTTGATCGATGGCCCACAAAAACTCAAACATGAGCGGTTTCCTAAATTCGAATATAACTCAACAAAACTTGGAAGTTCAGGAAAGGCGATAAAAAATATGAGTATATAATACACAATTAAAGTGTAATCCACAATCGTAGTCACCAAAGTTGATTGATGGCTTACAAAAACTCAAACACCAGCGGTTTCCTAAATGTGGCTATAACTCAAAAAAAAATGAAGGTTCGCAAAAGGCAATAGAAAATACGCATCTAGAATGCAAATCTATAGTGTAATCCATAAGCGTAGTCACAAAAGTTGATTGATGGCCCACGAAAATTCAAACACAAGCATTTTCCTAGATGCAATTCATGAAAAATGATAGAAAACAGACGTAGAGAATGGACAACTATAGTCCAATTCACAATCGTAGTCACCAAAGTTCATTAATGGCCCATGAAAACTCAAACACAAATGGTTTCCTAAGTGTAGCTAAATCTCAACGAAAAATGAAGGTTCACGAAAGGCAATAGAAAATACGCGTATAGAATGCACAACTACACTATAATCCACAATCGTAGTAACCAAATTTGATTGATGGCCCACAAAAACTAAAGAATGAGCGGATTCCTAAATGCTGTTATAACTCAACAAAAAATGAAGGTTCGCAAAAAGCGATAGAAAATATGCATATACAATGCACAACTATAGTGTAATCCACAAGCATAGTCAAAAAATTTGATCGATAGGCCATGAAAACTCAAACTCGAGCGGTTTGCAAAATATGGCTATAACTCAATGAAAAAAGAAGTTTCGCGAAAGGCGATATAAGATACATGTACGGACCAGCCCAGTTGGTTAAGGTGTTCCCTGTCGCAGGGTGCCCACCATGGGTTCGACTCTCCGGCACTCCCGTGGTACCGGTTGGTGTGTCCCTCCAGCACTGCCGGTCACGGTAAAAAGTTTACCGGTGGTGGGGGGTTATATGGGGGGCCGTGCTGCACCCGATTCCCCTCGTTAAAAAAAAATTAAAAAAAATACATGTACGGAATTGACAACTATAGTACAATTCTTATCGTAGTCATCGAAGTTGATCAATGGCCCATGAAAACTAAAAAATGAGCGGTTTCCAAAGTGCAGCTATAACTCAACAAAACATCAAGGTTCGCGGAAGGCTTTAGAAAATAAGCATATAGAATGCACAACTAAAGTTTAATCCAAAATCGTAGTTAGCAAAGTTGATCGATGGCCGATGAAAACTCAAACACAAGTGGTTTCCTAAATGCGGCTATAACTCAACAAAAAATGAAGGTTCACAAAAGGCGATAGAAAATACGCATACATAATGGATAACTATAGTGAAATCCACAATCGTAGTCTCTAAAGTTGTTCGATGGCCCATGAAATCTCAAACATTTTCCTAAATGCGGCTATAACTCAACAAAAAATGAAAGTTCACGAAAGGTGATAGAAAATACGTGTACAAATGGACAACTATAGTGCAATCCACAATCGTAGTCACCGAACTTGATCGATGGCCCACAAAAACTTAAATACGAGCAATTTCCTAAATGCAGTTATAACTCAACAAAAAACACATTTTCATGGAAGGAAATAGAAAATACGCATAGAGAATGGACAACTACAGTGCAATCCACAATTGTAGTTACCAAAGTTGATCGATGGCCCACAAAAACTCAAACAAGAGCGTTTTCCTAAATGTGGCTATAACTCAACAAAAAATGAATGTTCCCACAAGGTGATTAAAAATAAGCGTACAAAATGTACAACTACACTACAATAGACAATTGTAGTCATGAAAATTTATTTATGGCCCACAAAAACTAAAAAATGAGCGGTTTCCCAAATGCGGCTATAACTCACCCAAAAATGAAAGTTTGCGTAAGGCAATTGAAAATATGTGTGCAAAATGGACAAGTACAATGCAATCCACAATCGTAGTCACCAAAGTTTATCGATGTCCCATGGAAACTCAAACACGAGTAGTTTCCTAAATGGGATAGAAGAATGAAGGTTCATTAAAGGCGATAGAAAATACACATACAAAACTGACAACTACAGTGTAATCCAAAATCGTAGTCAGCAAAGTTGATTGATGGTCGACAAAAACTCAAACATGAGTGTTTTCCTAAATGGGGCTATAACTCAACAAAAAATGAAGGCTCGTGAAAGGCGATTAAAAATTTGCATACATAATGCACAACTACAGTACAATCCACAATCATAGTCACCAAAGTTGATTGATGGCCCACAAAAACTCAAACATGAGCAGTTTCCTAAATGCGGCTATAATTAAACAGAAAATGAAGGTTCGCGAAAGGCGATAGAAAATTAGTGTTCATAATGCACAACTATAGTGCAATCTATTATCGTAGTTGCCAAAGTTAATCAATGTCCCACGAAAAATGTAAACACGAGCGGTTTCCTAAATGTGGCTATAACTCAACTAAAAATGAAGGTTCACGATAGCCGATAGGAAATACGCACACAGAATGATCGATGACCCACGAAACTAAAACACAAGTAGTTTCCTAAGTGTGGCTATAACTCAAAAAAAATGAAGGTATGCGAAAGGTGATAGAAAATACGTATATAGAATGCACGACTCTAGTTTAATCCACAATTGTAGTCAATAAAGTTGATCGTTCGCTCACAAAAACTCAAACATGAGCATTTTCCTAAATGCGACTATAGCTCAACAAGACATTAGGGGAAGTTTACACTAAAAACTGGCCTCCTAAGGATCACATCATTAGTTTTTAACGTTATCAAAAATCAACTAAAAGATGACATCAACCCGTACAGTGACATCATCCAAAATAAAAATAAAATTATTTATTTTATAAAATAAAACTTTCTAAAATCTTATTAATTAACATTTTAAAAAACATTAAAAAATCATAATAATCATTTACGAAGTGCTGCAAAAATTAAAAAAATCTTTAATTATTTTTAATAATTTCAAGTATTCTAATATAAAAAATTTATTATCTTGAATTAGTTTTAATAATTTCAAATATTCAAATATTTAAATGTTTAGCATCTAAATATTCTGATATCAAAATTTTATTGTTTTAAATTATTTGATGGCCTTTTATAGGGGTGCACTCACTTTATGTGATGCACTCAGAGGGGGAGTGCTCACATTTAGTGGGGCCCCTTTTTATTTTTGTAAATATATTTTAAACTTTTTAAAAATATATATTTTAAACTTTTAAATATATTTATATTTTGTAAAAAAAACATATTTTATACTTTTAAATATATTTCTTTTAAAAATATACTTTAAACTTTTAAATATATATTTTTAAAAAAATATATTTTAAACATTTAAATATTTTTTTTTTTTTGAAGAAAAGACTGTTTAAAAGATTACTTTCTATTTTTGCTAATTTTCATTATCTTTTACTTTACCACTTTTTAAATAATTAAAAAAAACAAATAATGAAGAAAAGAAAGTGAACTTAACTTTTTTAATAAATTATAATAGAAATATAAGTTACCAAACTTGAGTTTAAGAGTTTTTAAATAAAAAATAAACAATGAATAAAGTGAACTTGAGTTTTTTAATAAATTATAATAGAAATATATGTTACCTCTTTTAAAAAATCATAGACATTAGTTTTTTAAGGAATTATAATAGAAACGTGTTTCCCCACTTAACTCATGTAGTTAAGTAATTTGTATTATATGAGATAATTTTTGTTTTCTTAAAGTCTTTTAGGAGGTCCATTTTTTTATGTAAATTTTCCCTAATGAATGAAGGTTCCCAAAAGGCGATAGAAAATACGAGTATAGAATACACAACTACATTGTAATCCACAAGCGTAGTCACCAATGTTGATCGACGGCCCACAAAAACTCAAATTCGAGCAGTTTCCTAAATGCATATTTTCTATTGCCTTTAGCAAAACCGTTCGTGTTTGAGTTTTCATGGGCCATCAATAACTGACTACGATTGTGGATTGCACTATAGTTCTCCATTATGTAGGTGTATTTTCTATCGCCTTTCGCAAGCCTTCATTTTTTCTTCAGTTATAGCAGCATTTAGGAAACCACTCTGTTTTGAGGTTTTGTGGGCCATCGATTAATTTGGTGACTACGATTATGGATTGTACTGTAGTTGTGCATTTTGTATGCAAATTTTTAATTGCCTTGTAGGAAGCTTTATTTTTCGTTGAGTTATACCTGCATTTAGGAAAACGCTTGTGTTTGAGTTTTCGTTGGCCATCGATTGAGTTTGGTGACTACAATTGTGGATTACACACTAGTTGTGCATTGTATATGCGTATGAAGGTTCGCGAAAGGCGATAGAAAATACGCATACAAACTAGAAAACTACAGTGCTATCCGCAATTGTTGTCTCCAAACTTGATCGATAGCCCATGAAAACTCCAACACAAGTCGTTTCCTAAGTACGGCTATAACTCAACGAAAAAATGAAGGTTCGTGAAAGGTGATCAAAATACACGCAAAAAATGCCCAATTATAGTATAATCCACAATCGTAGTCACCTAACTTGATCGATGGCCAATGAAAACTAAAACACAAGCATTTTCCTAAATGTGGCTATAACTCAATAAAAAAAGAAGGTTACTGAAAGGCAATTACAATTATGTGTACATAATGCACAACTATAGCACAATCCACAATTGTAGTCACCAAAGTTAATTAATGACCCACAAAAACTCAAACATGAGTGGTTTCCTAAAAACAACTATGACGCAACAAAAAATTAAGGCTTGCGAAAGGCGATAGAAAATACATTTATAGAATGCATGACTATTTTCTGAAAAATTAGTTTTTTGAAAAAGGGACAATCTGGATCTACTCAAAATGACATTCTCTACAAAACCATTTCTCAGATTTTTCATAAAAAGATTTAGAAAATTTGCTTCTATATCCTCTATTGCTTCTACTTCTCAAAAAAAATTAACCATTTCAAAAACAACTTATTTTTTGAAAAAACAGACGATCTGGGTCTAGCATTTGAGCACCTATAAAACCCATATTTTTTTACTTTTTGAAAAAAAATTGTTTCATAAATTCTCTTTTCGAGGGGTTCTTCTATGTTGGTGAAAAGTAAGTTTTTCAGAAAAAGGATGATCTAGTTCTACTCAAAATGACATTATCTACAAAACCCATATCTCAAATTTTTCATAAAAAAATTCAAAAAATTTGCCTTTGTTACCTTGTACTGTTTCTACTTTTCAAAAAAATCTATCTTTATCAAGAACAACTTATTTTGTCAAAAAATGGACGTTTAGGGTCTTTGAAGCACACGAGGACCTATAAAACCCATATTTCAATTTTGCCAAAAAATATTGTTTGGTGGATTCTATTTTCGAGGGGCTCTTGCATGTTGGTGAAAAATTAGTTTTCGAAGAAAAGGACAATCTAGATTAACCTAGAACGACATTCTCTACAAAACCCATTTCTCAGATTTTTCATAAAAAGATTCAAAAAAATTGCCTCTATTACAAAAAATCTATCGTTTTCAAGCACTACTTATTTTTCAAAAAACAAACGATCTAAATCTATTCTTTAGCACGGAAGCACCTATAAAACCCATATTTTCGATTTTCCCAAATAAAATTGTTTTGTAGATTCAATTTTTTAGGGGTTCTTACATGTTAGTGAAAAATTAGTTTTTCGAAAAGAGGACGATCTGGGTTTACTAAAAATGACATTCTTTACAAAACCCATTTCTTAAATTTTTCATAAAAGAATTCAAAAAATTTACCTCTGTTACCTCTACCGCTTCTACATTTAAAAAAAACTATCTTTTCCAAAAATAACTTATTTTTTCAAAAAATGATCCGAGTCTCTTTTGCATGCGGGCACCTATAAAAACTATATTTCAATTTTTCAAAAAATTATTGTTTTGTAGATTCTATTTTTGAGAGGTTCTTGCATGTTGGTGAAAATTTAGTTTTTAAACAATAAAGACGATTTGGGTGTATTCAAAATGACATTCTCTACAAAACCCATTTGTCAATTTTTTTCTAAAAGATTCAAAAACTGTCTCTGTGATCTCTATTGCTTCTACGTTTCAAAAAAATCCATCTTTTTGAAGAACAAATAATTTTTTCAAAAAATGAACGATCTAGGTCTTTTTAGCACATGGGCACATATAAAACCCACATTTTCGATTTTCCTTAGAAAATTTGTTTCCTAGATTCTATTTTTGAGGGGTTCTTGCATCGTGGTGAAAAATTACTTTTTCAAAAACAAGACGATATGGGTCTACTCACACTGAAGGCCCACGAAAACTCAAACATGAAGGTTTGTGAAAGGTGATTAAAAATATGCGTACAAAATGTACAACTAAAATATAATTCACAAGAATAGTCACCAATGTTGATCGATGGCCCATGAAAACTCAAATATGAGTGGTTTCCTAAATGTGATGTTAACTCAACAAACCTTCATTAAAAAATGAATATTTGCAAAAGGCGATAGAAAATACGCTTACAAAATGGACAACTACAGTGCAATCCACAATCGTAGTCACCAAGGTTGATCGATGGCCCACGAAAATTCAAACACGAGTGGTTTCCTAAATTCGTTGAGTTATAGCTGTACTTAGGAAACAACTCGTGTTTAAGTTTTCGTGGGCCATCGATCAACTTTGTTGACTACAATTGTGGATTGTTGCACTGTAGTTGTTCATTGTGAATGCTAATTTTCTATCGCCTTTCATGAACCTTCATTTTTTGTTGAGTTATAGCTGCATTTATGAAACAATTCGTGTTTGAGTTTTTGTGAGCCATCAGTCAACTTTGGTCACTATGCTTGTGGATTACACTACATTGTGCATTCTATACTCATATTTTCAATCGCCTTTCCTGAACCTTCATGTTTTGTTGATTTTTAGCTGCATTTAGGAAACCGCTCATGTTTGAGTTTCCGTGAGCCATAGATCAACTTTGTTGACTATGATTGTGGATTGTACTGTTGTTGTGCATTCTATACGCATATTTTTAATCGCCTTTCATGAACCTTCATTTTTTGTTGAGTTATAGCCATATTTTGGAATCCACTCGAGTTTGAGTTTTTTCGTGGGCCATTGATCAACTTTGGTGGCTATGGTTGTGCATTCTATACACGTATTTTCTATCATCTTTCGAGAAACTTCTTATTTTGTTGAGTTATAGCCACATTTAGGAAATCGCTAAAGTTTGAGTTTTTGTGGGTCATCGATTGTGGATTGTACTGTAGTTGTACATTTTGTACTCATATTTTTAATCATGTTTCATGAACCTTCAGTTTTAGTTGATTTATAGCCACATTTAGGAAAACACTCGTGTTTGAGTTTTCGTGGGCCATCGATCAACTTTGGTGACTACGATTGAGGATTACACTTTAGTTTTACATTCTATACGTGTATTTTCTATCGCCTTTCACGAACCTTTATTTTTCGTTGAGTTATAGCTGCACTTATGAAACCGCTCGTGTTTGACTTTTCATGGTCCATAGATCAACTTTGGTAACTACGATTATAGATTGCATTGTAGTTGTCTATTCTCTACATGTATTTCCTATCGCCTTTCGCAAACCTAAATTTTTTGTTGAGTTATAGCTGCATTTAGGAAACAGCTCATGTTTGAGTTTTTGTGGGCCATCGATCAACTTTGGTGACTAAGATTGTGGATTACACTCTAGTTATCCATTCTATACACGTATTTTCTATCACCTTTTGCAAACCTTCATTTTTTGCTAAGTTATAGCAGCATTTAGAAAACCGCTCATGTTTGAGTTTTTCTAGGCCACTAATCAACATTGGTGACGACAATCTTGATTTATACTATAGTTATGCATTTTGTACACATATTTCTAATCTTCGTTCATGAACCTTCAGTTTTTGTTGAGTTAGAGTCACATTTAGGAAAACGCTCGTGTTTGAGTTTTGGTGTGCATCGATCAACTTTGGTGACTACGATTATGGATTACACCTAGTTGTGCATTGTATATGCATATTTTTTTATCACCTTTCATAAACCTTCATTTTTCGTTGAGTTATAGTTGCACTTAGGAAACCACTCATTTTTGAGTTTTAGTGGCTTATCGATCAACTTTGGTGACTATAATTGTGGATTGCATTGTAGTGTTCTATTCTCTATGTGCAATATCTATTGCCTTTTGCGAACCTTCATTTTTTTTTGAGTTATAGCCACATCTAGGAAACCGCTTGAGTTTGAGTTTTCATGTGCTATCGATCAACTTTGGTGACTACGCTTGTGGATTACACTGTAGTTGTGCATTCTATACGTGTATTTTCTATTGCCTTTCGCGAACCTTCATCTTTTGTTGAGTTATATGACACCGCTCGTGTTTCAGTTTTTGTAGGCCATCGATCAACTTTAGTGACTACGACTGTGGCTTGCACTGTAGTTGTCCATTATGTATGCATATTTTTAATTGCCTTCCACGAACCTTCATTTTTTGTTAACTTATAAAAACATTTAGGAAAAACGCTCATGTTTGAGTTTTTATGGGCCATCAATTAGCTTTGGTGATTACGACTGTGGATTACACTATAGTTGTGCATTCTATACACGTATTTCCCATCGCCTTTGCCGAACTTTCATTTTTTGTTGAGTTATAGCACGTAAGGGGTCGGGTTCTGGTTCCCTACTATTCTAATGGGGTGGAGGTAGATTAATTGTTCCAGGCGGCAAGTGGCACTCATCTGATGACCGGCCCTATAGTTCCCCCCCGAGGCAAATAGGGTAGTGGGGTCTTGGGCAATAGTTCCAGGTGGGAGGAAGATAAAGGTGATTATGGGGTGGGAGGGCCTAATTTTAGCTAGAATTCCCCCCCACCACAAGACCCCACCACCCGGCGAATAGGTCGGTGGGGTCCAGCCAACCCCACCAAAGGCACCAAGGGCGAACATGGGTGGTCCCAACCCCACCAACCATAAGGCGAATAGGTCGGTCCCGAAGGGCTGGTACCGCCGACCAAGGCATCCGCCACCACCCAAGCTTCACTATCGACCAAACTTCACTACCGACCATATATTCCTCACCCTCACATACAATAGTAGGGGCTGACCATGCGCTTCGCCATTCCCGACCTGCGCTATCGATCAACTTTGGTGACTACGATTGTGGATTTCACTGTAGTTGTGCATTCTATACGTGTATTTTCTATTGCCTTTCGCGAACCTTCATCTTTTGTTGAGTTATATGAAACTGCTCGTGTTTCAGTTTTTGTGGGCCATCGATCAACTTTAGTGACTACGACTGTGGCTTGCCCTATAGTTGTCCATTATGTACGCATATTTTTAATTTCCTTCCACGAACCTTCATTTTTTGTTAACTTATAACAACATTTAGGAAAAACGCTCATGTTTCAGTTTTTACGGGCCATCAATTAGCTTTGGTGATTACGACTGTGGATTACACTTATAACAACATTTAGGAAACCGCTCATGTTTTAGTTTTTGTGAGCCATTGATCAACTTTGGTGACTATGATTGTGGATTGTACTATAGTTGTGCATTTTGTATGCATATTTTTAACCAACTTTCACGAACCTTATTTTTTTATTGAATTATAGCCGCATTTAGGAAACCGCACATGTTTGAGTTTTTGTGGGCATATTTTTAATCGCCGTACATGATCCTTCATTTTTTGTTGGGTTATAGCCGCATTGAGGAAAACGCTCATGTACGAGTTTTCATGGGCCATCGATCAACTTTGGTGACAATGATTTTGGATTGCACTGTACTTGCCCATTCTATACATCTATTTTGTATCGCCTTTCACGAACCTTCATTTTTTGTTGAGTTATAGCCGCATTCAGGAAACCACTCGAATTTGAGTTTTCATGGGCCATCGAACCAACTTGGGTGACTAAGCTTGTGGATTACACTGTAGTTGTGCCTTTCGCGAACCTTCATTTTTTGTTAAGTTATAGCCACATTTAGGAAACCACTCATGTTTGAGTTTTCGTAGGCCATCGATCAATTTTGGTGACTACGATTGCGGATTGCATTATAGTTGTCCATTCGGTACACATATTTTCTATCGCCTTTTGTGAACCTTCACTTTTTGTTGAGTTATAGCTGCATTTAGGAAACTGCTCGGATTTGACTTTTCGTAGGCCATCGATCAATATTGGTGAAAACGATTATGGATTACACTATAGTTATTCATTCTATACAAGTATTTTCTATCGTCTTTCACATACCTTCATTCTTTGTTGAGTTATAGCTGCATTTATGAAACTGCTCATGTTTGAGTTTTTTTGGGCAATCGATCAACTTTGGTGACTACTCTTGTGGATTACATTGTCGTTGTGCAATCTATACATGTAGTTTGTATCACCTTTCATGAACCTTCATTTTTGTTGAGTTATAGTTGCATTTAAGAAACCGCTTGTGTTTGAGTTTTCGTGTATCATTAATCAACTTTGGTGACTATGAATGTGTATTGCTAAATAGACCCTTAGCAATTCTATACATGTATTTTTTCTCACATTTAGTGTACCTTTATTTTTCATTGAGTTATAGTTGCACTTAGGAAACCGCTCATGTTTGAGTTTTCGTGGGCCATTGATCAACTTTGGTGACTACGATTATGGATTGCACTATAGTTGTCCATTTTGTACGTGTATTTTCTATCGCCTTTCGGAAACCTTTATTTTTTGTTGAGTTATAGCCGCATTTAGGAAACCATTCAAGTTTGAGTTTTCGTGGGCCATTAATCAACTTTGGTGACTACGCTTGTGGATTACACTATATTTTTTCATTCTATACATATATTTTCTATAGTCTTTTACGAACCTTAATTGTTTGTTAAGTTATAGCCGCATTTAGGAAACCACTCGAATTTGAGTTTTATCAAGTCTCAATCAACTTTGGTGACTGCAGTTGTGGATTGTATTGTAGTTGTGCATTTTGTATGCATATTTTTAATTTCCTTTCACGAACCTTTTTTTTTTCTTGAGTTACGACCGCATTTAGGAAAAAAATCGTGTTTGATTTTTCTCAGTCCATCGATCAACTTTGGTGACTACGATTGCGGATTACACTATAGTTCTCCATTCTATACATGTATTTTCTATTGCCCCTCATGAACCTTCATTTTTTGTTGAGTTATAGCCGCACTTAGGAAACCGCGCATGTTTGAGTTTTTGTGGGTCATCGATCAATTTCGGTGAATATGATTGTGGATTGCACTGTAGTTATTATGCATTCTATATGAGTATTTTCTATTGCCTTTTGAGTTTTTGTACACCATTGATCAACTTTGGTGACTACGGTTATGGATTATACTATACTGTATGCATGTTTTTAATCGCCTTTAACGAACCTTCATTTTGTTTTGAGTTATAGCCACATTTAGCAAAATACTCTTTTGTGACTATGATTATGGATTACACTGTAATTTTGCATTCTATACACCTATCTTCTATCATCTTTTGTGAACTATTGGTGAAACCAGTCATGTTTGAGTTTTTCTGGGCCATCAATCAGCTTTGGTGAACACGATTATGGATTGTACTATCGTTGTGCATTCTATATCCGTATTTTTCACCGCCTTTCATTAACCTTCATTTTTTTTGAGTTATAGCCGCATTTAGGAAAACGCTCGTGTTTGAGTTTTCGTGGGCCATCAATAACCTTTGGTGACTACGATTGCGGATTACACTGTAGTTGTGCATTCTATGCAAGTATTTTCTATTGCCTTTTCACTTAGTCTATAGAAAATATGGTTATAAAATGCACAACTATAGTGTAATCCACAAGTGTAGTCACCAAAGTTGATCGATGGCGGATGAAAACTCAAACTCGAGGGGTTTCTTAAATGCGGCTATAACTCAACAAAAAATGAAGGTTCACAAAAGGTGATAGAAAATACGCATATAAAATGGACAACTACAGTGCAATACACAATAGTTGTCACCAAAGTTGATAGATGGCCCACAAAAAGTCAAATACGAGCAATTTCCTAAATGCGGATATAACTCAACAAAAAATCAATGTTCACAAAAGGCGATAGAAAATACGTGTACAAAATAGACAATTGCAGTGCAATCCACAATCTCAGTCACCAAAGTTCATCAATAGCCCATGAAAACTCAAACACGATCGGTTTTCTAAATGCAGCTATAACTCAACAAAAAATGAAGGTTCGCGAAAGGTGATAGAAAATACGCATATAGAATCCACAACTATGGTGTAATCCACAAGCATAGTTGCCAAAGTTGATCGATGACCCATGAAAACTCAAACATGAGCGGTTTCCTAAATATGGTTATAACTCAATAATAAATGAAGGTTCACGAAAGTTGATCGTATTTAGGGAATTGCTTGTGTTTGAGTTTTCATGGGCCATCAATCAACTTTGGTGACTACGATTGTGGATTGTACTATGGTTGTGCATTTTGTACACATATTTTTAATCGTCTTTTACGAACGTTCATTTTTTGTTGAGTTATAGTCGCATTTCAGAAAATGCTCGTGTTTCAGTTTTAGTCGGCCATCGATCAACTTTGGTGACTACACTTGTGGATTACTTTGTAGTTGTGCATTCTATACACATATTTTCTATTGCCTTTTAAAAAACTTAATTTTTTGTTGAGTTATATCCGCAATTAGGAAACCACTCGTGTTTGAATTTTTGTGGGTCATCAATCAACTTTGGTGACTATGATTGTGGATTGCACTGTAGTTGTCCATTATGTACACGTATTTTCTATTGCCTTTCGTGTACCTTCATTTTTCGTTGAGTTATAGCCGTACTTAGGAAACCGCTCGAGTTTGAGTTTTCTTGGGCCATCGATCAAGCTTGGTGTGTATCATTGTGGATTACACTGTAGTTGTGCATTCTATACGCATATTTTTTATCACCTTTAGAGAACCTTCATTTTTTCTTGTGTTATAGCTACATTTAAGAAACCGCTCGTGTTTGAGTTTTTTTGGGCCATCAATAAAATTTAGTGACTATGCATAAGGATTACACTATAGTTATGCATTCTATACACATATTTTCTTTTTCCTTTCACGAACCTTCACTTTTTTTTGTGTTATAGCTAGATTTTAGTAAACCGCTCATGTTTGAGTTTTCATGCACCATCAATCAAAATTGGTGACTATGCTTGTGGATTACACTGTAGTTGTGCATTCTATAAGAGTATTTTCTGCCTTTCGCGAACCTACATTTTTTGTTGAGTTATAGGCTCATTTAGAAAACCGCCCGTGTTTGAGTTTTTGTGGACCATCGATCAACTTTGGTTGCTACAATTGTGGATTACACTGCAGTTGTGTATTCTATAGACGTATTTTCTACCGCCATTCAGAAATCTTCATTTTTTGTTGACTTATATCAGAATTTAGGAAACTGCTCATGTTTTAGTTTTTGTGTGCCAGCAATCAACTTTGGTGACTACGATTGTGGATTGTATTATAGTTGTTCATTATGTATGCATATTTTTAATCACCTTTCAAGACACTTGATTTTTTGTTGAGTTATCACTACAATTATGGATTACACTATAGTTGTGCATTCTATATGAGTATTTTCTATCACCTTTCGTGAACATTCATTTTTCGTTGAGTTTTTAGCTGCACTCAGGAAATTGCTCTTGTTTGAGTTTTCATGGGTCATAAATTATCTTTGTTAACTATGATTGTGGATTGCACTATAGTTGTCCATTTTGCACATTTATTCTCTATCGCCTTTTGTCAACTTTCACTTTTTGTTGAGTTATAGCTGCATTTTGGAAACCGCTCGTGTTTCAGTTTTCGTGGGCCATCAATCAGCTTTGGTGAGTACGAATGTGGATTGCACTGTAGTTGTGCATTATGAACACTAATTTTCTATTGGATTTTGTAAACCTTCATTGTTTATTGAGTTATAGCCACATTTAGGAAACCGCTCATGTTTGAGTTTTTGTGGGCTATCGGTCAACTTTGGTAACTACGATTGTGGATTACATTGTAGTTGTGTATTCTATATGCATAATTTCTATCGCTTGTTGTGAACCTTCACTTTTTGTAACTATGATTAATGAACACTAGTCACACTGGTCATCTGTTAGTTATTGTTGTGCATTTTGTACACATTTTTTTATTGCCTTTCATGACCTTCATTTTTTGTTGAGTTTGAGTTTTTGTCGGCCATTGATGAACTTTGGTGACTACGATTGTGGATTGTATTGTAGTTCAGCATTATGTATGCATATTTTTAATTATGTTACATGAACCTTCTTTTTTTGTTGAGTTATAGCCGCATTTAGGAAAATGCTCGTGTTTGTTTTTTCTGTGGGCCATCGATCAACTTTGTTGAGTACGATTGTGGATGACAATGTAGTTGTCCGTTTTGTAGGTGTATTTTCTATTGCCTTTCATGAATCTTCACTTTTTGATGAGTTATAGCCACATTTAGTAAACCGCTTGTGTTTGAGGTTTAGTAGGCCATTGATTAATTTTGGTGACTATAATTTTGGATTGCACTGTTGTTGTGCATTATGAATGCTAATTTTTGCCTCTTGCAAACCTTCATTTTTTTTGAGTAATATAGCCACATTTAGGAAACTGCTCGTGTTATAGTTTTTATGGGCCAGCGATCAACTTTGGTGACTATGCTTATGAATTACACTTTAGTTGTGCATTTTATATATGTATTTTCTATCGCCTTTTACAAACCATCATATTTTGTTGAATTATAGCCACATTTAGGAAACCACTGATGTTTCAGGTTTTGTGGGCCAATAATCTAATTTTAGTGACTACGATTGTGGATTGTACTGTAGTTGCGCATTCTGCACACATATTTTTAATTGCCTTTCAAGAACCTTCATTTTTTGTTGAGATACAATCACATTTTGGAAATGCTCGCGTTTGAGTTTTCATGGGCCAGATCAAGTTTGTTGACTACGATTGTGGATTACAATGTAGTTGTTCATTCTATACGCATATTTTTTATCACCTTTTGTTAACCTTTAGTTTTGATTCAGTTATAGCTGCACTTACGAAACCGCTCATGTTTGAGTGTTTGTGGGCCATTGATCAACTTTGGTGACTACGATTGTGGATTACACTGTAGATGTGTATTCTATTTGTGTATTTTGCATCGCCTTTCGTGAACCTTCATTTTTTGTTGAACCACACTTAGGAAACTGCTCATGTTTGATTTTTCATGGGCCATCAATCAATTTTGGTGACTACACTTGTGGATTGCACTATAGTTGTCCATTTTGTACACATAGTTTCTATTGCCTTGTTCAAACCTTCATTTTTTCGTTGAGTTATAGCTGCATCTATACACATATATTTTCTATTTCCTTTCGCGAACCATCAGTTTTTGTTGAATTATAGCCTCATTTATGAAACCACTCATGATTGAATTTTTTTTGGCCATCGATCAACTTTGTAGACTACGATTATGGACTGTACTATAGTTTTGCACTATGTGCATATATTTTTAATCAACTTTCATGAACCTTCATTTTTTTTTGAGTTATAGCCACATTTAGGAAACGTTTCATGTTTGAGTTTTCATGGGCTATCGTTCAACTTATGTGACTATGATTGTGGATTACACTATAGTTGTGCATTCTATAAATGTATTATTTATTGGATTTAAGTGTACTTGTGCATTATGTACGAATATTTTTAATTGCTTTTTCCGAACCTTTAATTATTGTTGAGTTTATAGCTGCATTTAGGAAAACACTCGTATTTGAGTTTTTGTGGGCCATCGATCAACTTTGGTGACTACGATTGTGGATTACATTGTAGTTGTGCATTCTATACACACATTTTCTATCGCCTTTCAGGAACCTTCATTTTTCGTTGAGTTATAACTGTACTTAGGAAACCTCTTGTATTTAAGTTTTCATGGGCCATTGATCAACTTTGGTGAGTACAAGTGTGGATTGCATTAGAGTTGTCCATTTTGTACATGTATTTTCTATCGCCCGTATTTGAGTTTTCTTGGGCCATTGATCAAATTAGGTGACTACAATTGTTGATTACACTGTAGTTATACATTCTATACACGTATTTTCTATTGTCTTTCGTGATCCTTCATTCTTTATTCGGCTATAGCCACATTTAGGAAACCGCTCATGTTTGAGTTTTTTTGGGCCATCGATCAACTTTGGTGACTACAATTTTGGATTGTAATATATTTATGTATTCTCTACACATATTTTTAAACGCCTTTCACGAACCTTGATTTTTTGTTGAGTTATAGCAGCATTTAGGAAAATGCTCTTGTTTAAGTTTTTATGGGTCATCGACCAACTTTGGTGACTATGATTGTGGATTGCACTCTAGTTGTCAATTTTGTATGTGTATTTTCAATTGCATTTTGTGAACGTTGAGTTTTTGTTGAGTTAGCTACATTTAGGATGCCACTCGTGTTGGATTTTTTGTGGGCCATTTGATCAACTTTGGTTACTACGCTTGTGGATTACACTCTAGTTATGCAATCTATATGAGTATTTTTTATCGCCTTTAGTGAACGTTCATTTTTCTTGAGCTATAGCAGCATTTAGGAAATTGTGCATGTTTGAGTTTTAGTGCACCATCAATCAACTTTGGTGACTACGAATGTGGATTGCACTATAGTTGTCCATTTTGTACCCATATTTTCCATCGCCTTTTGTAAACCTTCATTGTTTGCAGAGAATGTCGTCCTGAGTAGACTCAGATCATGCTTTTTTTGAAAAAATAATTTTTCACCAACATGCAAGAACCCCTAAAAAATTGAATCTACAAAACAATTTTTTTTGGGAAAATCAAAAATATTTTATAGGTGCTTGTGTGCTAAAGAGATTCTAATTGTCCGATTTTTGAAAACATAAGTTGTTTTGAAAAAAGATAGACTTTTTTCAAAACTAGAAGTAGTATAGGTAACAGAGGCAAATTTTTTTATTCTGTTTATGAAAAATATGAGAAATGGTTTTTATAGATAATGTTATTCTAAGTAAATCCATATTATCTATGTGCTAAAAAGCCCCAAATTGTCAATTTTTTGAAAAAAATATTTGTTCTTCAAAAAGATAGATTTTTTAAAAAGTAGAAGCAGTAGAGATAACAGAGACAAATTTTTTGAATCTTTTTATGAAAAAACTGACAAATGGGTTTTGTAGAGAATGTCGTTTTGAGTAAACCTAAATTGTCCATTTTTCGAAAAACTAATTTTTCACCAACATGCAAGAACCCCTCTAAAATAGAATTGACGAAACTTTTTTTTTTGGAAAATTGAAAATGTCAGATTTATAAGTGTTCTGAGTAGACCTAGATCGTTCGTGTTTTGAAAAAATAAGTTCTTGAAAAAGATAGATTGTTTTGAAAAGTAGAAGCAGTAGAGGTAACATAGGAAATTCTTTTGAATCTTTTTCTGAGAGATGGGATAAATGGGTTTTGTAAACAATGTCATTCTGAGTAGACTCAGATCGTCCTTTTTTTGAAAAACTAGTATTTCACAGTTTCATAAGTATGACTATAACTCAAGAATAAATGAAGATTTGTGAAAAGCGATAGAAAATACGCTTATAGAATATATCTTGTTGAGTTATAGCTGCATTTAGGAAACCACTCGAGTTTGAGTTTTTGTGAGAGATCGATCAACTCTGGTTACTAGGATTGTGGATTTGAATGCAGTTGTGCATTCTATACGCAAAATTTTAACTGCCTTTCACAAACCTTCATTTTTTGTTGAGTTATAGCCACATTTAGGAAAATACGCGTGTTTGAGTTTTCATGGGCCATCAATGAACTTTGATGACTACAATTTTGGACTACACAGTAGTTGTGCATTCTATACGCGTATTATCTCTCACGTTTTGTGGACATTCATTTTTCTTTGAGGTTAGTTGCGCTTAGGAAGCCGCTCATATTTGAGTTTTTATGGGCCATCGATCAACTTTGGTGACTACAATTGTGGCTTGCACTATAGTTTTCCATTCTGTACGTGTACTCTCTACCGCGTTTCGTGAACCTTCAGTTTTTTGTTGAGTTATAGCTGCATTTGGGAAACCGGTCAAGTTTGAGTTTTTTCGTGTTCCATCGATCAACTTTGGTGACTATGATTGTGGATTACATTGTAGTTTTGCATTCTATACACTTGTTTTCTATCACCTTTTGCGAACCTTTCTTTTTTGTTGAGGTATAGTTGCATTTAGGAAACCACTCATGTTTGAGTTATTGTGGGCCATCAATCAATTTTCGAGACTACAATTGTGGATTGTACTATAGTTGTGCATTTTGTTCACATATTCTTACTCACCTTTCACGAACCTTTATTATTTGTTGAGTTACAGCCGCATTTAGCAAAATGCTCATGTTTGAGTGTTCCCGGGCCATCTATCAACTCTGGTGACTAGATTTGTGAATTTCACTATAGTTGTCTATACTATACGTGTATTTTTTATTGCCTTTTGGGAATCTTCATTTTTTGTTGAGTTATAGCCGCATTTACGAAGCTACCTGAGTTTAAGTTTTTGTGGGCTATTGATCAACTTTGGTGACTAGAATTTTTGGTTTGCACTTTAGTTGTCCATTATGTATGTGTACTTTCTATTGCCTTTCAGAAACCTTCAGTTTTTGTTGAGTTATAGCTACATTTAGGAAGTCGGTCACTTTTGAGTTTTTTTCGGCCATTGATCAACTTTGGTGACTACGATTGTGCATTGTATTATAGTTGTGCATTTTTTAGTCATATTTTTAATCGCCTTTCACGAACCTTTATTTTTTCTTGAGTTATAGCCTCATTTAGGAAAAAGCTCGTGTTTGAGTTTTCATGGGCCATCGATCAACTTTGGTGACTATGATTTTGGATACTGTAGTTGTCCATTCTCTACGCATATTTTCTATTGCCTTTCGTGAATCTTCATTTTTTGTTGAGTTATAGCCGCACTTAGGAATCCGCTCGTGTTTGAGTTTTTGTGGGCCATCGATCAACTTTGGTGTCTACGATTGTGGATTGCATTGTAGTTGTGCATTCTATATGTGTAGTTTCTATCGCCTTTCACGAACCTTCATTTTTTGTTGAGTTATAGCTTTAATTGGCAAATCACTCATGTTTGAGTTTTTGTGTGCCATTGATCAACTTGGGTGACTACGATTGTGGATGTATTGTTGTTGTGAATTCTATATGCACATCTTCTATATTCTCTCGCATTTCATGAACCTTTATATTTTGTTGAGTTATAGCCGCATTAATGAAATCGCTCATGTTTGAGTTTTTGTGGGCCATCGATTAACTTTGGCGACAAGAATTGTGGATTGTAATGTTGTTGTGCATTTTTTATGCATATTTTTAATCGCCTTTCGTGAACATTCATTTTTTGTTTAGTTATAGCCTCATTAAGGAAAACGCTTGTTTTTGAGTTTTCGTGGGCTATTAATCAACATTTGTGACTACAATTGTGGATTATATTGTAGTTGTGCATTCTATACTCATATTTTCTATTGTGTTTCATGAACCATCATTTTTGGTTGAGTTATAGCCGTACTTAGGAAATGACTCATGTTTGAGTTGTTTTGGGTCATCGATCATTTATCGTTGACTTAGCCACACTTAAGAAACCACTCGTGTTTGAGTTTTGTAGGCCATCAATCAAATTTGGTGACTACGGTTGTTGATTGTACTGTCGATGTCCCTTTTGTACATGTATATTCTATCGCGTTTCGCGAACATTCATTTTTTGCTGGCTTATAGCCACATTTAAGAAACCGCTCGTGTTTGAGTTTTCGCAAGCTATCGATCAACTTTGGTGAGTACGATTATGGATTACACTGTAGTTGTACATTCTATACAGTATTTTCAAAATATCACGTTTCACGAACCTTCATTTTTTGTTGAGTTATAGTGGCATTTAGGAAACCTTTTGAGTTTGAGTTTCTGTGGGGCATCGATCAACTTTGGGAACTACACTTGTGTATTACACTATAGTTGTGCATTTTCGCAAACCTTTATTTTTCATTCAGTTATAGGCACTTTTAGGAAACCGCTCGAGTTTGAGTTTTCATGGGCCATCGATTAACTATGGTGACTACGCTTTTGGATTACACTGTGTCTGTGTATTCTATAAGCCTATTTTCTATCGCCTTTGGCAAACATTCGTTTATTCTTGAGTTATTATAGACGCACTTATGAAACTGCTCGTGTTTGAGTTTTTGTGGGCCATCAATAAACTTTGGTGAATATGCTTGTGGATTACACGTATACAATGCACAACTACAAAGTAATCCACAAGCATAGTCATGAAATTTGATCGATGACCCATGAAACCTGAAACTCGAGCTATTTCCTAAATGCAGCTAACTCAACAAAAAATGAATGTTCACGAAAGGCAAGAGAATACGCATTCAAAATGGACAACTACAACACAGTCCACAATCGTAGTCACCAAAGTTGATCGATGGCCCAAAAAAACTCAAACACAAGCAATTTCCTAAGTGGATCTATAAATAAACGAAAATTGAAGGTTGGTAAGTATGCGAAAGTTGATCAATCGCCTAGAAAAAACTCAAACATGAGTGTTTTCCTAAATGCGGCTATAACTTAATAGAAAATGATTGTTCGTGAAACGTAATTAAAAATATGCGCACAAAATGCACAACTACAATACAATCCACAATTGGAGTCAGCAAAGTTGATCTATGGCCCACAAAAATTCAAACATTAACGGTTTCCTAAATGCATCTATACTCAACAAAAAATTGAAGTTTACGGAAGGAAATACAAAGCACAACTATAATGTAATCCACAAGTGTAGTCACCCGAGTTGATCGATGGCTCACAAAAAATCAAACACGAGCAATTTCCTAAATGTGGCTATAAGTCAACAAAAAATGAAGGTTCGTGAAAAGCGATTAAAAATATGCGTACAAAATGGACAACTACACTACAATCCATAATTGAAGTCACCAAAGTTGATTTATGGCCAACAAAAACTCAAACATGAGCGGCTTCCTAAATACGGCAATAATGGAACAAAAAATGAAGGTTCGCGAAAGGCGATAGAAAATACACATAAATAATGCAAAACTATAATGTAATGCACAAGCGTAGTCACTGAAGTTGGTCGCAGGGCCAAAAAATCTCAAACATGAGCGGTTTCCTAAATGAGGCTATAAGTCAACATAAAATGAGCGTTCGTGAAAGATGATAGAAAATTAGCGTTCAGGATGCACAAATATAGTGCAATCCACAATCGTAGCCACCAAAGATGATCGATGACTCACGAGAACTCAAAGACGAGTGGTTTCCTAAGTGTGGCTATAACTCAAAGAAAAATGAAGGTTCACGAAAGGCGATAGAAAATACACATCTATAATGCACAACTATAGTGTAATCCACAAGTGTAGTCACCAAAGTTGATTGAAGGGCCACAAAAACACAAAGACGAGCGGTTTACTAAATGCGGCTATAAGCAACCAAAAAAGAGCGTTCTTGAAAGGCGATAGTAAATTAGCGTTCATAATGCACAACTACAGTGCAATCCACAATCGTAGTCACCAAAGATGATCAATGGCCCATGAAAAATCAAATATGAGCGGTTTCCTAAGGGCGGCTATAACTTAATGAAAAATGAAGGTGTGAGGCGATAGAAAATATGCATACAAAATGCACAACTATAGTTCAATGCACAATCGTAGTCACCAAACTTGATCGATGGCCCACAAAAACTCAAACATGAGTGGTTTCCTAAATGCGGCTATAACTCAACAAAAAAAAAGGTTCATGAAAGGCAATAGAAAATTAGCATTCATAATGCACAACTATAGTGCAATCCACAATCGTAGTAACCAAAGTTGATCAATGGGCCACGAAAACTCAAACACGAGTGGTTTCTTAATTGCGGCTATAACTCAACAAAAAATGAAGGTTCGCGAAAGGCAATAGAAAATACACATATACAATGCACAACTAGAGTATAATCAACAATCGTGGTAAAAAATGTTGATAGATGGCCCATTGAAATTCAAACATGAGTGTTTTCCTAAATGCGGTGATAACTCAACAAAAAATGAAGGTTTGTTCAAAGCAATTAAAAGTATGAGTATAGAATGCAAAACTATATTGCAATCCATAATCGTGGTCACCAAAGTTGATCGATGATCGCCCACGAAAACTCAAACAAGAGTAGTTTCCTAAATGCGGCTATAAGTAAAAAAAAAATGAAGATTCACAAAAGGCAATAGAAAATACTTGTATAGAATGCACAGCTACAATGTAATCCAAAATTGTAGTCACCAAAGTTGATCAATGGCCCATGAAATCTCAAACACGACCGGTTTCCTAAATGTGGCTATAACTCAACAAAAAACAAAGGTTCACGAAAGGCGATAGAAAATACGTGTACAAAATGGACAACTACAGCACAATCCACAATCATAATCACTGAAATTGATCTATGGCCAATGAAAACTAAAAAATGAGCGGTTTCATAAATGCAGCTTAACTCAACAAAAAACGAAGGTTCATAAAAGATGATAGTAAATACGTCTATATAATGGACAACTAAAGTGAACGTTTTTCTAAATGTGGCTATAACTCAACAAAAAATCAATGTTCGCGAAAGGAAATAGAAAATACACGTAGAGAATGGACAACTATAGTGTAATCCATAATCATAGTTACCAAAGTTGATCGATGGCCCAAAAAGACTCAAACAAGAGTGTTTTCCTAAATGAGGCTATAACTCAACAAAAAATGAAGGTTCCTGAAAGGTGATTAAAAATATATGTACAAAATGTACAACTATAGTACAATCCACAATCATAGTCATCAAAGTTGATTTATGGCCCACAAAAACTAAAAAATGAGCGGTTTCCTAAATGCGGCTATAACTCACCAAAAAATGAAAGTTCACCAAGGCCATTAAAAAAATGTGTATAAAATGGACTAATACAGTGCAATCCACAATCGTAGTTACCAAAGTTGATCAATGGTCCATGGAAACTCAAACACAAGCAATTTCCTAAAGTGCAATCCATGATCGTAGTCACCAAAGTTGATCGATGGCACACGAAAACGTAAACACGAAAGGTTTCCTAAATGTGGATATAACTCAACTAAAAATGAAGGTTCACGAGAGCCAATATGAAATACGTGCACATAATGGACAACTATAGTGCAATGCACAATCATAGTCACCAAAGTTGATCGATGGCCCATGAAACTCAAACACGAGCGGTTTACTAAGTGTGGCTATAACTCAAAAAAAAATTAAGGTTTGTGAAAAGTGATAGAAAATATGTGTGTAGAATGCACAACTCCAGTTTAATCCACAATCTTATTCACCAAAGTAGATCATTGACTCACAAAAACTCAAAATAAATAATGAATAAAGTGAGATTAAGAGTTTTAAAATAAAAATAAATAACGAATAAAGTGAGCTTGAGTTTTTTCATAAATTATAATAGACATATATGTTACCACTTTTAAAATATCATGGACATTAGTTTTTTCAGGAATGATAATAGAAACATGTGTCCCCACTTCAGTTATGTAGTTAAGTAATATATATTTTTTATATTTAAATAATTTATACTATATGAGATAATTTTTGTTTTTTTAAAGTTTCTTAGGAGACCCATTTTTTATGTAAATTTCCCCTAATGAATTAAGGTTCACAAAACGCGATAGAAAATATGAGTATAGAATGGACAACTACAGTGTAATCCACAAGTGTAGTCACCAATGTTGATCGATGGCCCACAAAAACTCAAATTTGAGCAGTTTCCTAAATGCATATTTTCTATTGCCTTTCGTGAAACCACTCATGTTTGAGTTTTTTTGGGCCGTCAATCAACTGACTACAATTGTGGATTGCACTGTAGTTGTCCATTTTGTAGGCGTATTTTCTATCGCCTTTTGCGAGCTTTCATTTTTTCTTGAGTTATAGCAGCATTTAGGAAACTACTCATGTTTGAGGTTTTTTCGGCTATCGATTAACTTTGGTGACTACAATTATGGATTGCACTGTAGTTGTGCATTATGTACACAAATTTGTAATCACCTTTTAGAAAGCTTTATTTTCTATTGATTTATAACCACATTTAGGAAAACACTCGTGTTTGAATTTTTGTGGGCCATTAATCAACTTTGGTGACTACGATTGTGGATTACACACTAGTTGTGTATTGTATATGCATATTTTCTATCGCGTTTCATGAAACTTTATATGCAATCCACAATCGTTGTTGCCAAAGTTGATCAATGGCCCATGAAAATTCCAACACGAGTGGTTTCCTAAGTACGGCTATAACTCAACGAAAAATTGAAGATTCGTGAAAGGCGATAGAAATTACGCGTAGAAAATGCACTAGTATAGTATAATCCACAATCGTACTCACCAATGTTGATTGATGGCCCACGAAAATTCAAACACAAGCGCAGCTATAACTCAACAAAAAATGAAGGTTCACAAAAGCCAATAGAAAATATGTGTTAGAATGCACAATTATAGTGTAATCCACAAGCGTAGTCACCAAAGTTTATTAACGGCTTATGAAATCTCAAACATGAGCGGTTTCCTAAATTCAGCTATAACTCAACAGAAAATAAAGGTTTGCGAAAGAAAATTCAAAAAATACGCGTATAGAATGGAAAACTACAGTGCAATCCACAATCGTAGTCCCTTAAGTTGATCGATGGCCCATGAAAATCTCAAACACGAGTGGTTTCCTAAATGTGGCTATAACTCAAGAGAAAGTGCGGTTCATATTTGAGTTGTCGAAGGCCATCAATCAACTTTGGTACGCATATTTTTAATGACCTCTCATGAACCTTGATGTTTTTTTGAGATAAAGCTGCATTTAAAAAACCACTCGTGTTTCAGTTTTTGTGGGTTATCTATCAACTTTGGTGAATAAGCTTGTCGATTACACTATAGTTGCCAATTCTATACTCGCATTTTCTACACCTTTTGTGAACCTTAATTTTTTGCTTAGTTATAGCCACATTTAGGAAAACGCTCGTGTTTGAGTTTTCATGCACTATCATATTCTGAGCTTGTTTATGAATCGACAGATTTCATCGACGGTAACGGTTGGACATTAGCATTTTTCTCCAATAGTTCATATACTCTTCAAATTTCATGTCGACGAAGAAAACTATAGACCGATAAAAAAATACGGATGAAAGTCGTCATATAGTGGTGAAAAAAACTACATACGGATAAAAAAGTTGTTTGACAGGAGTGGTACAGCATGAGGCAGGTTTTTTCTGAACGTTCATACTATATATAGCCTGTGAAGATGATTGTGGATTACATTGTAGTTGTGCATTGTATATGCATATTTTCTATCACATTTAGCGAACCTTCATTTTTTGTTCAGTTATAGCCGCACTTAGCAAACCACTCGTGTTTGAGTTTTCGTGGGCCATCGATTAACTTTGGTGACTATGATTGTGGATTCCATTGTACTTGTCAAATTTGTACATGTACTTTCTATCACCTTTAGTGAACCTTCATTTATCGTTCAGTTATAGCTGCATTTAGGAAACTACTCATCTTTTAGTTTTCATGGGCCATCATTCAACTTTGGTGACTACGATAGTGGATTGCCCTGTAGTTGTCCATTCTACATGTGTATTTTCTATTGCCTTTCACGAACCTTCATTTTTTGTTGAGTTATAGCCGCATTTAGAATATCGCTCGTGTTTGAGTTTTGATTGGCCATCTTTCATCTATCATGACTATGCTTGTGGATTACACTGTAGTTGTGTATTCCATATGCGTATTTTTTATTGCCTTTTCTAACCTTCATTTTTTGTTGAGTTATAGTCGCGTTTAGAATACCGCTCATGTTTGAGTGTTTTTGTGCCATTGATCAACTTTTGTGACTAGGATTGTGGATTGTACTATATTTGTGCATTCCATACGCATTTAGGAAACCACTCATGTTTGAGTTTTTGTTGGCTATCGATCAACTTTGGTGACTATGATTGTGGATTGCACTATAGTTGTCCATTTTGTACGCGTATTTTCTATAACCTTTTGTGAACGTTCATTTTTTGTTGAGTTATAGACACATTTAAAAAAATGTTCGTGTTTGAGTTTTCATGGGCCATCGATCAACTTTGGTGACTACGCTTGTGGATTACACTATAAATGTGCATTTTATAAGGGTATTTTCTAATTCCTTTCGTGAACCTTCATTTTTTGTTGAGTTATAGCATCATGTAGGAAACTGCTAATGTTTGTGTTTTTTAGGGCCATCGATCAACTTTGGTGACTACGATTCTAGATTGTATAGTAGTTGTGCATTCTATATTTTTAATCATCTTTCTGAACCTTCATTTTCTTTTGAGTTATAGCCACGTTTAGGAAAAGACTCTTGTTTGAATTTTTGTGGGCTATCGATCAACTTTGGTGACTATGATTGTCGATCGCACTATAGTTGTATATTCTACACATGTATTTTCTATCACCTTTCACGAATATTCATTTTTTTCTTGAGTTATAGCCACACTTAGGAAACTGCTCAGATTTGAGTTTTCTTGGGCCATCGATCAACTTTGGTCATAACGCTTGTGGATTACATCTATATGCATATTTACTATTGCCTTTCGCGAACCTTCATTTTTTTTTGAGTTATACCCGTATTTAGGAAACTACTCGTGTTTGTGTTTTTGTCGGCCATCAATCAACTTTGGTTACTAAGCTTGTGGTTGACACTGTAGTTGTGCATTCTATATGCGTAGTTTCTATCACCTTTTGCAAACCTTCATTTCTAGTTACTGTTATAGCTGCACTTAAGAAACCGCTCATTTTTTAGTTTTTGTGGGACATCGATCAGCTTTAGTGACTATGATTGTGGATTGTACTGTAGTTGTACATTATGTGTGGATATTTTTAATCACTTTTCATGAGCCTTCATTTTTTGTTAGTTATACCCGTATTTAGGAAAATGCTCGTGTTTGAGATTTTGTGGGGCATCAATAAAATTTAGTGACTACGATTGTCGATTACACTGTAGTTGTGCATTCTATAAGCGTATTTTCTAATGTCTTTCGTAAACCTTAATTTTTTGTTGATTTATAGCTACAGTTAGGAAACCACTTGAGTTTTCGTGGGCCGTCGATCAACTTTGGTGACTACGCTTGTGGATTACATTGTAGTTTTGTATTTTATACGTGTATTTTCTATCTCCTATTGCGAACCTTCATTTTTTGTTAATTTATAGCCTCAATTAGGAAACCATTCTCGTTTGAGTTTTTGTGGGCCATCGATCAACTTTGGAGAATATGATTGTCGATTGTAGTATATTTGTGCATTATGTACACATATTTTTAATCACCTTTCATGCACCTTCATTTTTTGTTTAGTTATAGCCGCATTTAGGAGAACGATTGTGGACTACGCTATAGTTGTGCATTCTATAGGAATATTTTCTATCGCCTTTCGTGAACCATCTTTTTTTGTTGAGTTATAGCTGCACTTAGGAAACCGCTCGTGTTTGAATTTCTATTGGCGATCGATCAACTTTGGTGACTATTATTTTGGATTGCACTGTAGTTTCCCATTTTGTACTTGTATTTTCTATTGCCTTAAGAAAACTTTCATCTTCTGTTGAGTTATAGCCGCATTTAGGAAACTGCTCGAGTTTTAGTTTTCATGGGCCATCGATCAACTTTGGCGACTACGATTGTGGACTACACTGTAGTTGTACATTATGTACACATATTTTTAATCGCCTTTCATGCACCTTCATTTTTTGTTTAGTTATAGCCGCATTTAGGAGAACTATTGTGGACTACGCTATAGTTGTGCATTCTATAGGAATATTTTCTATCGCCTTTTGCCGCTCGTGTTTGAATTTTTGTTGGCGATCAATCAACTTTGGTGACTATGATTATGGATTATAGTGTAGTTGTCCATTTTGTACCTGTATTTTCTATTGCCTTAAGCAAACCATCATTTTTTGTTGAGTTATAGCTGCATTTAAGAAACTTCTCAAGTTTGAGTTTTCATGGGACATCGATCAAGTTTGGTGAGTATGCTTGTGGAATACACTATAGTTATGCATTTTATATGTGTATTTTCGATTGCCTTAAATGAACCTTCATTTTTTGTGGAGTTATAGCCGCACTTAGGAAACTGCTCGTTGTTCAGTTTTTCCGGCCTCATCGATCAACTTTGGTGACTACGATTGTAGATTACACTATTGTTGTGCATTATGTACGTGTATTTTCTAATGCCTTTCTCGAACCTTCTTTTGTTGAGTTATAGCCGCATTCAGGAAACCGTTCATTTTTTCGTTTGAGTTTTCATGGGCCATCGTAATCTTTGCTGACTACGATTGTGGATTACACTCTAGCTGTGCATTCTATATACGTATTTTCTATAACCTATGGCAAACCTTTTTTTTTTGTTGAGTTATAGCCGCATTTAGCAGACTGCTCATGTCTTAGGATTTTTGGGCCATCAATCAACGTTGGTGACTAGAATTGTGCATTGTACTGTAGTTGTGCGTTCTGTATGCATACTTTTAATCGACGTTGACAAAATTTTAATTTTTGTTGAGTTATAGCCGCATTGAGGAAAATGCTCGTGTTTGAGTTTTTGTGGGCCTTTGATAAACTTTAGTGACTACGATTGTGGATGGGACTGTAGTTGTTCATTCTATATGTGTATTTTCTATCGCCTTTCATGAACCTTCATTTTTTGTTGAGTTATAGCCACATTTAGGAAACTGCTCGAGTTTGAGTTTTCGTGGTCCATCAATCAACTTTTGTGACTACGCTTATGGATTAAACTATAGTTGTGCATTCTATATAAGTATTTTCTACTGCCTTTTGCAAACCTTTAATTTTTTTTTAGTTATAGTCGCATTTAGGACACCTCAATTTTGAGTTTTCGTGGGCCATTGATCAACTTTGGTGACTACACTTCTGAATTCTATATACAATTGTGGACTGCACTATTGTGGTCCATTAAATACGTGTATTTTCTATCGCCTTTCGTGAACCTTCATTTTTTTTTAGTTATAGCCGCATTTATGTAACCGCTTAAGTTTGCTGACTACGCTTTTGGATTACACTATAGTTTTGGATTCTATACACATATTTTCCATTGCATTTCGTGAGCCTTCATTTTTTGTTGAGTTATAGTCGCATTTGGAAAACTGCTCATGTTTGAGTTTTTTTAGCCCATCGATCAACTTTGGTAACTAGGTTTCTAGACTACACTATAGTTGTTCATTCTATATGCATATTAGCTATTCCCCACCATGAACCATCATTTTTCATTGATTTATTAATGGCCCATGAAAACTCAAACTCGAGGGGTTTCCTAAATGGGGCTATAACTCAATAAAAATAAAAGTTCATGAAAGCCAATAGAAAATAAACATATAGAATGGACAACTAAAATAAAATTCACAATTGTAGTAACCAAAGTTGATTGATGGCCCACTAAAACTCAAATACGAGCGGTTTTTTAAATGCGGCTATAACTCAACAAATAATAAAGGTTCACAATAGGTGATAGAAAATACGCGTATAGAATGCACAATTACTATGCAATCCACACTTGTTAGTCACCAAAGTTGATCGATGCCCATGAAAACTAAAACATGAGTGGTTTCCTCAATGTGGCTATAACTCAACAAAAAATGAAGGTTCACGAACTATGATAGAAAATACACATATAGAATGCACAACTATAGTGGAATCCACAAGCATAGTTACCAAAGTTGATCGATGGCTCACCAAAACTCAAACATGGGCATTTTCCTAAATGCAGCTATAAGGCAACAAAAAATGAAGGTTCGTGAAAGATAATTAAAAATATGCATGCAGAATGCACAACTACAGTACAATCCACTACCACAGTCACCAAATTCGATCCATGGCCCACGAAAACTCAAACACAAGTAGCTTCCTAAATGCGGCCATAACTCAACAAAAATTGAATGTTCTAGAAACGCGATAGAAAATACGCGTACAAAATGGACAACTACAGTTCAATCCACAATCGTAGTCACCAAAGTTGATCGACAAGCTACAAAAACTCAATCTTGGGTGGTTTCCTAAATGCAGCTATAACTCAAAAAAAAATGAAGGTACACAGAAGGCGATAGAAAATACACAAATACACACATAGTATGGACAACTACATGCAATTCACAATTGTAGTCACCAAAGTTGATTGATGGCCCATAGAAACTCAAACATGAGCAGTTTCCCAAATGTGGCTTTAACTCAAGAAAAAATAAAGGCTCGAGAAAGGTGATATAAAGCACGTGTATAGAATGCACAACAATAGTGTAATCAACACTCGTAGTCACCAAAGTTGATCGATGGCTCACAACTCAAACATCACCGGTATGCTAATTGCAGGTATAACTCAACAAAAAATGAAGGGTCCTGAAAGGCGATAGAAAATACACATCTAGAATGCACAACTACAGTGTAATCCAAAACCGTAGTCACCAAAGTTGATTGATGGACCACAAAAACTCAAACTCGAGCAGTTTCCTAAATGTGGCTATAACTCAACAAGAAATGAAGGTTCACGAAAGGCGATAGAAAATATGCGTACAAAATTGACAACTACAGTGTAATCACCAAGGGTAGTCATGAAAGTAGATAGATGGCTCATCAAAGCTCAAACATGAGTGGTTTCCTAAGTACGGCTATAGCTCAACGATAAATGAAGGTTCGCGAAAGGTGATAGAAAATAAATGTATAGAATATACAACTACATTGTAATCCAAAATAGTAGTCACCAAGTCTGATTGATGGCCCAAGAAAACTTAAACACGAGCTTTTTCCTAAATGTAGCTATAACTCAACAAAAAATAGAGGTTCATGAAATAGTAGTCACCATAGTCACCAAAGATGATTGACGGCGCAAAAAAACTCAAACATGAGTGATTTCCTAAATGCGCCTATAGCTCAACAAAAAATGAAGGTTCTCGAAAGGCAATAGACAATACATGTATAGAAAGACAAACTACAGTGTAATCCAAAGGCATAGTCACCAAAGTTGATCAGTAGCCCACGAAAAAATCAAACACGAGCGGTTTCCTAAATGCGAACTCAACAAAAAATGAAGGTTTGCCAAAGGGGATAAAAAATATGTGTATAGAATGAATAACTTCAGTGTAATCCACAATTGTAGTAACCAAAGTTGATCGATAGCCAACGAAAACTCAAATACGAGCGGTTTCCTAAATACTGCTATTAATCAACAAAAAATGAAGGTTCAAAAAAGTCAATAAAAAATACGCGTACATAATGGACAACTACAGTGCAATCCACAATCGTAGTCACCAAAATTGATCGATGGTCAACAAAAAATCTCAAACACGGGTGGTTTCCTAAGTGAAGCTATAACTCAATGAAAAATAACGGTTCACGAAAGGCGATCGAAAATATGCTTATAAAATGCACAACTACAATGTAATCCACAATCGTAGTCACCAAAATTGATCGATAGCCCACAAAAACTCAAACACATGCAGTTTTTTAAATGCGGCTAGAAATTAAAAAAAAAATGAAGGTTCACAAAAGGCGATAGGAAATACACATATAGAATGAACAAATACGGTGTAATCCACAAGCATAGTCACCAAATTTGATTGATGGCCCACGAAAACTCAAACTCAAGCGGTTTCCTAAATGCGGCTATAACTAAAAAAAAATGAAGGTTCGTGGAAGGCGAATGAAAACTCAAACACAATTAGTTTCCTAAGTGCCCTATAACTCAACGAAAAATAATGGTTCGCGAAAGGCGATAGAAAATATGCATATAGAATGCACAACTATAGTGTAATCCACAATCGTAGTCACTAAAGTTGATCGATGGCCTACGAAAACTGAAAAAATGTTTTTTGCAAAAATTGAAAATATGGGTTTGATACACGTGTATAGGATTTTTCATAAAAAGATTTAAAAAATTTGCATCTACAAAGCCCATATTTTTGATTTTCCTAAAAAAATTGTTTCGTAGATTCAATTTTCAAGGGGTTCTTTCATGATGATGAAAAATTAGTTTTTCAAAAAAAGGACAATATGGGTTTGCTCAGAACGACATTCTCTAAAAAACGTATTTCTCAAATTTATCATAAAAAAATTCAAAAAAGTTGCTTCTATTACCTCTACTGCTTCTACTTTTGAAAAAAATTCTATCTTTTTCAAGAAAAACTTATTTTTTCAAAAAACAGATGATTTGGGTGTCTTCAACACACGATACCAAAGTTGATCAATGGCCCACGAAATATCAAACACGAGTGGTTTCCTAAATGCGGCTGTAACTCAAAAAAATATGAATGTTCACGAAAGGCAATAGAAAATACGTGTACAAAATGGACAACTACAGCGTAATCCACAATCGTAATCATTGAAATTGATCGATGGCCATCGAAAACTCAATTATGAGCGGTTTACTAAATGCAGCTATAACTCAGCAAAAAATGAAGGTTTAAAAAAAGATGATAGAAAATACGTCTATAGAATGGATAACTACAGTGAACGATTTTCTAAACGTAGCTATAACTCAACAAAAAAAGAATGTTCGTGAAAGGAAATAGAAAATACGCGTAGAAAATGGACAACTATAGTGCAATCCACAATCATAGTTACCAAAGTTGATTGATGGCCCACAAAAACTCAAACAAGAGCATTTTCCTAAATGAGTCTATAACTCAACAAAAAATGAAGGTTCCTAAAATGTGATTAAAAATATGAGTACAAAATGTACAACTACAGTATAATCCACAATCATAGTCATCAAAGTTGATTTATGGCCCACAAAAAACTCAAAAATGAGCGGTCTCCTAAATGCGGCTATAACTCACAAAAAAATTTAAGTTCATGTAAAGTGATTGAAATTACATGTACAGAATGGACAACTACAGTGCAATCCAATATCGTAGTCACCAAAGTTGATCGATGGCCCATGGAAACTCAAACACAAGCAATTTCCTAAATGCGATAGAAAAATGAAGATTCATTAAAGGTGATAGAAAATATGCGTACAAAATGGACAACTACAGTGTAATCCACAATCATAGTCAGCAAAGTTGATCGATGGTCTACGAAAACTCAAACATGAGTGTTCTCCTCAATACGGCTATAACTCAACAAAAACTGAAGGTTCATTAAAAGCGATTAAAAATATGCATACAAAATGCACAACTACAATACAATCCACAATCATAATCACCAAAGTTGATTGATGGCCCACAAAAACTCAAACATGAGCGGTTTCCTATACACAGCTATAACTCAACAAAAAATGAAGGTTCGCGAAAGGCGATAGAAAATTAGCGTTCATAATGTACAACTACAGTGCAATCCACTATTGTAGTCACCAAAGTTGATCGATGGCACACAAAAATGTAACCACGAACGGTTTCTTGAATGTGGCTATAACTCAACCAAAAATGAATGTTCACGAGAGCCGATAGGAAATATGTGCACATAATGGACAACTATAGTGCAATGCACAATCATAGTCACCAAAGTTGATCGATGACCCATGAAACTCAAACACGAGCGGTTTCCTAAGTGTGGCTATAACTCAAAGAAAAATGAAGGTTTGCGAAATGTGATAGAAAATAGGTGTATAGAATGCACAACTCTAGTTTAATCGGCAATCATAGTCACCAAAGTAGATTGTTGACTCAGAAAAACTCAAACACGAGCATTTTCCTAAATGTGGCTATAGCTCAATAAGACATTATGGGAAATTTACATAAAAAATTGGCCTCCTAGGATGACATCATTAGTTTTTTAAGTTATCAAAAATCTACTAACAGATGACATCAACCTGTACGGTGAAATCATCCAAAATAAAAATAAAATTATTTATTTTATAAAATAAAACTTTCTAAAATCTTATGAATTAACATTTAAAGAAAACTTTAAAAAATTATAAAAATCATTTATGAAGTGCTGCAAAAAGTTACCAAACTTAAGTTTAAGAGTTTTTAAATAAATTATAATAGAAATATAAGTTACAAAACTTGAGTTTAAGAGTTTCTAAATAAAAATAAATAATGAATAAAGTGAACATGAGTTTTTTAATAAATTATAATAGACATATATGTTACCACTTTTAAAATATCATGGACATTAGTTTTTTCAGGAATTATAATAAAAACATGTGTCCCCACTTCACTTATGTGTATAGAATGCACAACTACAGTGTAATCCACAAGCGTAGTCACCAAAGTTGATCAACGGCTCATGAATACTCAAACACGAGTAGTTTCCTAAATTTGGCTATAACTCAACAAAAAATAAAGGTCTGCAAAAGAAAATTGAAAATACACGTACAAAATGGACAACTACATTACAATCCACAATTGTAGTCACCAAAGTTGATCGATGGCCTATTAGAATCTCAAACACGAGCGGTTTTCTAAATGCGGCTATAACTCAAGAGAAACCGTGGTTCATATTTGAGTTGTCGAGGTCCATAAAAAAAAATTAAGGTTTGTGAAAGGCAATTAAAAATATACAAAATCAACAGCTATAGTACAATCCACAATCGTAGTTACCAAAATTCATTCATGGCCCACAAAAACTATAACATGAGCAGTTTCCTAAATGCGGGTATCTCAACAAAAAATGAAGGTTTGCAAAAAGTGATAGAATATGTATAGAATGCACAACTATAGTGTAATCTGCAAGTGTAGTCACCAGTCACCAAGGTTTGTTCATGGCCCACAAAAGCTCAAACTCGAGCGGTTTTCGTAAATGCAACTATAATTCAACAAAAAATGAAGGTTTGCGAAACGCGATAGAAAATATACGTATAGAATGCACAACTATACTGTATTCCACAATCGTAGTCACCAAAGTTGATCGATGGCCAACGAAAACTCAAACATGAGCGGTTTCCTAAATGCGGCTATATTTCAACAAAAAATAAAGGTTTAGGAAAGGCATTAAAAAAATGCAGAAGTACAATGCAATCCACAATCGTAGTCACCAAACTTGATCGGTGCCCATGAAAGCTCAAACTCGAGTTGTTTCCTAAATGCGGCTATAAATCAGAAAAAATGAAGGATCGCGTAATGTGAAAGAAAATACGTGTACAAAATGGACAACTACATTGCAGCTATAACTTAACGAAATATTAATGTTTGCAAAAGGTGATAGAAAATATGTGTATAGAATGCACAACTACAGTGTAATCCAAAATTGTAGTCACTAGTGTTGATAGATGGCCCAAAAAATCTCAAACACGAGTGGTTGCCTAAATGGGGCTATAATAAAAAAAAAATGCAAGTTGCCGAAAGCGGATAGAAAATACATGTACAGATTGGAACCCTATAGTGCAATCCACAATCGTAGTCACCAAAGTTGATAAATGGCCCACGAAAATTCAAACATGAGGTGTTTCCTCAGTGCAGTTATCACTCAACAAAAAATGAAAGTACGCAAAAGGCAATAGAAAATACGTGTATAGAATACACAACTACAATGTAATCCACAATCGTAGTCAACAAAGTTGATTGATGGCCCAAAAAAACTCAAACATGAATTGTTTCCTAAATGCGGCTATAACTCAACTAAAAATTAAGGTTAGTGAAAGGTGATAGAAAATACATATATAAAATGCACAACCATAGTGTAATCCACAATCGTAGTCACCAATGTTGATCGATGGCCCACGAAAACTCAAACTTGAGTGATTTCCTAAATGCAGCTATAACTCAAGAAAAAATGAAGGTTCGCGAAAGACAATAGAAAATACAAGTAAAGAATCGACAACTACAATACAATCCACAATCGTAGACACCAAATTTGATTGATGGCCCACGTCAAATTCAAACACGAGCAGTTTCCTAAGTGCGGTTATAACTCCACGAAAAATGAAGGTCTGCGAAAAGTGATAGAAAATATGCGTATAGAATGCAGCTCTACAGTATAATCCACAACTGTAGTGACCAAAATTGATCGATTTCCCATGAAAACTAAAACACAAGCATTTTCCTAAATGCGGCTATAACTCAAGATAAAATAAATGTTCATGAAAAGCGATTTAAAATATGCGTACAGTATGCACAACTACAATATAATCCACAAATGTAGTCACCAAAGTTGAATAGTGGCCCACAAAAACTCAAACACGAGAAGTTTTCACAAAATGAAGGTTCGCAAAAGGCGATAAAAAATTTGCGTACAGATTGGACAACTACAGTGAAATTCACAATCATAGTCACCAAAGTTGATCGATGGCCCACGAAAACTCAAACATGAAAGGTTTCCTAAGTACGGGTATAACTCAACGAAAAATAAAGGTTCGCAATTGGTGATAGAAAATACCCGTAATGCACAACTATAGTGTAATCCACAATCGTAATCACCAAAGTTGATTGATGGCTCACAAAAACTCAAACACGAGTGGTTTCCTAAGTGTAGCCATAACTCAACAAAAAATGAAGGTTCGTTGAAGGCAATAGAAAATACATGTAAAGAATCGAAAAATACAGTGCAATCGACAATCGTAGTCACCAAAGTTGATCGATGGCCCACGAAAACTAGCGTGTAATACAGAATCGTAGTCAACAAACTCAACCAATCAACACACAATCATAATCACTAAAGTTGGTTCATTGCCCAAAAAATCTCAACCATGAATGACTTCCTAAATGCAGCTATAACTCAACAAAAAGTGATGGTTTGCGATAGGTACTAGAAAATACACTTATAGAATGCACAACCTTTGTGTAATCCACAATCGTAGTCACCAAACTTGATCGATGGCCCAAGAAAACTCAAACACGAGTGGTTTCCTAAATGCGGCTATAAATCAACAAAAAACAATGGTTTGCGAAAGGTTATAGAAAATATGTGTACAAAATGGACAACTACAAGGCAATTCACAACCATAGTCATTAAAGTTGATCGATGGCCCACGAAAACTCAAACATGAGATTTTTCCTAAATGCGGTTATAAATCAACAAAAATTGAAGGTTTGTGAAAGGCGATTAAAACTATGCGTACAAAATGCAAAACTATACACCATCGTAGTCACCAAAGTTGATTGATGGCCACAAAAACTCAAACATGAGCTGTTTCTTAAATGTGGCTATAACTCAACAAAAATATAGGATTCGCGAAAGGAAAAAATATATATATATTTCATAATGCACAACTATAGTGCATTCCACAATCATAGTCACTAAAAATGATAGATGGCTCACGAGAAGTCAAACATGAGTGGTTTCCTAACTGCGGCTATAAGTCAACAAAAAATGAAGGTTCATGATAGGCGATAGAAAATACACGTATAGAATGTACAACTTCCCAAAAAAAAATTGTTGAGCTATAGCCCCACTTAGTAAAATGCTCATGTTTGAGTTTTCGTGGACCATCGATCAACTTTGGTGACTACGATTATGCATTACACTGTAGTTATGCATTTTATATGCGTATTTTCTATCACCTTTCGCGAACCTTCACTTTTCGTTGTGTTATAGCTTCACTTAGAAAACTAATCATGTTTGAGTTTTTGTGGACCATCAATCAACTTTGGTAACTACGATTATGGATTGCATTGTAGTTGTCCATTTTGTACACATATTTTCAATCGACTTTCGCGAACCTTCATTTTTTGTTGAGTTATAGCCGTATTTAGGAAATCACTCGTATTTGAGCTTTCGTGGTTCATCGATCAACATTGGTGACTACAATTGTGGATTACACTGTAGTTGTTCATTCTATACATTTATTTTCTATCACCTTTGGCAAACCTTCATTTTTTTTTGAGTTATAGCTACATTTAGGAAACCGCTCATGTTTGAGTTTTTTTCGGCCATCAATCAACTTTGGTGACTACGATTCTAGATTGTACTATAGTTGTGCATTTTGACGTATATTTTTAATTGCCTTTCACAAACCTTTATTTTTTGTTGAGTTATAGTAGTATTTAGGAAAATGCTCGTGTTTGAGTTTTCATGGGCCACCGATCAACTTTGGTGACCACAATTATGGATTACAATATAGTTGTACATTCCATACGCGTATTTTCTATCACCTTTCATGAACCTTCATTTTTTGTTGAGTTATGCACTTAAAAAACCACTTATGTTTGAGTTTTAGTTGGCCATCGATCAACTTTGGTGACTATGATTGTGGATTTCACTATAGTTTTCCATTTTGTATGCGTATTTTCTATCCCCGTTCGCGAACGTTCATTTTTTGTTGAGTTATAGCTGCATTTAGGAAACCTCTTGAGTTTGAGATTTCGTGGGCCATTGATCAAATTTGGTGACTATGATTGTGGATTGTACTGTACTTGTGCATTATGTACACATATTTTTAATCACCTTTGAAAAAAATTCATTTTTTTCTTGAGTTATAACCGTATTTAGGAAACCACTTGTATTTGAGTTTTCTTGGGCCATCAATCAACATTGGTGACTACGATTGTGGATTGCACTTTGTTGTGCAATTTGTGAACGTATTTTCTATCGCCTTTCGCGAACCTTCATTTTTTGTTGAGTTATGGCCACATTTAGGATACTGCTCGTGTTTGAGTTTTCGTGGGCCATCGATCAACTTTCTTGACTATGATTGTGGATTGCACTGTAGTTGTGCATTTTGTACGCATATTTTTAATCACCTTTCACGAATCTTCATTTTATGTTTAGTTATAATTTAGGAAAATGCTCATGTTTGAGTTTTTGTGGGAAATCAATCAACTTTGGTGATTACGATTATGTATTACACTGTAGTTGTGCATTCTATATGTGTATTTTCTATACTCTTTCATGAATCTTCATTTTTTGTTCAATTATAGCCACATTTAGGAAACTGCTCATGTTTGAGTTTTCATGGGCCATCGATCAACTTTGGTGACTACGATTGTGGATTGCACTACAATTGTCCATTTTGTACACATATTTTCTATCATCTTTTGTGAACATGCATTATTTGTTGAGTTATAGCCCCATTTAGGAAAGCTCTCGTATTTGAGTTTTTGTGGGCCATCGATCATCTTTGGTGACTATGATTGTGGATTGCATTATACTTTTCCATTATATACGCGTATTTTTTATCGCCTTTCATGAACCTTCATTTTTTGTTGAGTTATAGCCGCATTTAAGAAACCCCTCGAGTTTGAGTTTATCATGGACCATCAATCAACTTTGGTGACCACGCTTGTGGATTACACTGTAGTTGTGCATTTTATAATCGCATTTTCTATAGCCTTTAACAAACCTTCATTTTTTGTTGAGTTATTGTCGCAATTACCAAACCACTCATGTTTGAACTTTTGTGGGCCATCGATCAACTTTGGTCACTACAATTGTGAATTGCACTATAGTTGTGCATTATGAATTTTTAATCACCTTTCAGAAACCTTCATATTTTGTTGAGTTATACTTGCATTTAGGAAAATTCTCGCACAGAATGGACGACTATAGTGCAATCCACAATTGTAGTCACTAAAGGTATAGTGAAAGTCTATAGAAATTATTAGTACAGAATGAACAATTATAGCACAATCCACAATTGTAGTCACTAAGTTGATTGATGGCCCATGAAAACTCCAACACGAGTGGTTTCCTAAATGTGGCTATAACTCAACAAAAAATAGAGGTGCGCGAAAGGCGATAGAAAATTCGCGTAGAGAATGGACAACTATAGTGCAATCCACAATCGTAGTCACCAAATTTGATCGATGGCCCACGAATACTCAAACATGAGCAGTTTGCTAAATGCGCTACAACTCCATTAAAAATGAAGGTTCGAAAAAACGGATAGAAAATATGTGTATAGACTCCACAACTATAGTCTAATCTATAATCGTAGTCACCAAAGTTGATCGGTAGCCCACGAAAACCTAAACACAACCATTTTCCTAAAGGCGGGTATAAGTCAACAAGAAATAAAGGTTCGTGAAAGGCAATTAAAAATATGCGTATAGAATTGACAACTAGAATACAATCCGCAATCCAATGGCCCACAACCATTGATCAACACAGTTGATAAAAGACCCACAAAAATGCGGCTATAAGTTCTTGAAAGGCAATTAAAAATATGCATACAAAATGGATAACTACAATACAATCCGCATCGTAGTCACCAAAGATTACCAGTGGCCTACGAAAACCCAAGCATGACCATTTTCCTAAATGCGACTATAAGTGAACAACAAATGAAGGTTCGTGAAAGGTGATTAAAAATATGCATAAATAATGGACAACTACAATACAATCCGCAATTTTAGTCACCAAAGTTGATCAATGGCCCACAAAAATTAAAAAACGAGAGGTTTCCTAAATGTGGCTATAACTCAACAAAAAATGAATATTTGCGAAAGGTGATGGAAAATATACGTATAGAATGCACAACTATAGTGTAATCCACAAGCTTAGTCACCAAACTTGAATGATGGCCAATGAAAACTACAATACAAGTGGTTTCCTAAATCTGGCTATAACTCAACGAAAAATGAAGGTTCGCAAATGGTGACAGAAAATATGCGTACAAAATAGAGAACTACAATGCAATCGACAATTGTAGTCACCAACGTTGATCGATGGCCCTCACAACTGAAATATGAGCGGTTTCCTAAATATGGCTATAACTCAACAAAAAATGAAGGTTCACGAAAGGTGATAGAAAATACGCATATAGAAAATATGCATATAGCTGCACTTAGGATACCGCTCGTGTTTGAGTTTTTGTGGGCCATTGATCAAGTTTCGTGACTACGATTATGGATTGCACTGTAATTGTCCATTCTCTACGTGTATTTCTATCGCCTTTTGCGAATCTTCATTTTTTGTTGAGATATACCCACATTTAGGAAAGCTCTCAAGTTTGTAGTTTTTCGTGGCCCCTCGATCAACTTTGGTCACCACAATTGTGGACTGCACTATAGTTGAGCATTATGATCCCTAATTTTCTATCGCATTTCACGAAAATTCATTTTTTGTTTGGTTATAGCCACATTTAGGAAACCGAATGTGTTTGAGTTTTTATGGACCATCGACCAACTTTAGTGACTACACTTGTGGATGACACTTTAGTTGTGCATTTCAGAAACTGCTCATGTTTGTGTTTTTGTGGGCCATCAAATGTTCACAAAAAATGATAGAAAATTAGAGTTGATAATGGAGAACTATAGTGATATCCACAATCGTAGTCACCAAAGTAGATCAATGGCCCACAAAAACTCAAACATTAGCGATTTTCTACATAATGCTATAACTCAACAAAAAGTGAAGGTTTGTGAAAGGCAAAAGAAAATACACATACAAAATGGACAACTATAGTGCAATTCACAATCGTAGTCAGCAAAGTTGGTCGATGGCCCATGAAAAACGAAACACGAAAGGTTTCCTAAGTGCGGTATAACTCAACAAAAAATGAAGGTTCATGAAAGGCGATTAAAAATATGCATACAAAATGCACAACTACAATATAATCCACAAGCGTAGTCAACCAACTTGGTCAATGCTCCATAGAAACTCAAACACAAATGGTTTCCTAAATGGGGCTATAAGCAAACAAAAAATGAAGTTTCGTGAAAGGCGATAGAAATTTTGGGCTCATCATGCACAACTATAGTGACCAAAGTTGATCGATGGCCCACGAAAACTCAAACACGAGTTGTTTCCTAAATGCGGCTATAACTCAACAAAAAATGAAGGTTCGCGAATGGCAATAGAAAATACGTTTATAGAATGCACAACTATATTGTAATCAAGAATCGTAGTCACCAAAGTTGATTGATGGCCCATGAAAACTCAAACACGAGCGGTTTCCAAAATGTGGCAATAGCTCAAATAAAAATGAAGGTTCACGAAAAGCGATAGAAAATATGTGGATAGAATGGGAAACTACAGTGCAATCCACAATTGTAGTGACATAAGTTCATCGATGGCCCACAAAAACTCAAATACGAGCAATTTGCTAAATGCGGCTATAACTAAACAAAAAATGAGGGTTCACAAAAGGCTATAGAAAATACGTGTATAGAGTACACAACTACATTGTAATCCACAAGCGTAGTCACCAAAGTTGATTGTTGGCCCATTAAAACTAAAACTCGAGTAATCCACATTCGCAGTCACCAAAGTTGATCGATGGCCCATGAAAACTGAAACACGAGTGTTTTCCTAAATGTGGCTCTAACTAAACAAAAAAAAAGGTTCGTGAAAGGCAATTAAAAATATGCATACATAATGTACAACTACAGTAGAATCCATAATCATTGTCAATAAAGTTGATCGTTGGCCCAGAACAGCTCAACCATGAGTGGTTTCCTAAATGCGGCTATAACTCAACAAAAAATGAAGGTTCATGAAAGGAAATTGAAAATACGTGTATAGAATGGACAACTACAATGTAATCCACAAGTGTTGTTACCAAAGTTGATCAATGGCCAACAGAAACTCAAACACGAGCGGTTTCTGAAATGCGGCTATAACTCAACCAAAAAAGAAGGTTCACGAAAGGCAATAGAAAATACGTGTACATAATGGACAACTACAATGCAATCCACAATCTTAGTCACCAAAGTTGATAGATGGCCCAGAAAAACTCAAACATGAGTGGTTTCCTAAATGGGGCTATAACTCAAAGAAAAATGAAGGTTCACGAAAGTCGATAGAAAATACATATACAAATAGGACAACTACTATGCAATCCAAAATCATAGTCACCAAAGTTGATCGATGGCCCTTGAAAACTCAAATACAAGTGATTTATTTAATACAATTATAACTCAACAAAAAATGAATGTTTGTGAAAAGTTATTAAAAAATATGCATACAAAATGCACAACTAGAGTACAATCCACATCATAGTCACCAAAGCCGGTTTATGATCCACGAAAACTCAAACTCAAACGGTTTCCTAAATGCAGCACTGACTCAAGAAAAAAAGAAGGTTTGCGAAAGGCGATAGAAAATACACTCACAGAATGGACAACCACAGTGCAGTCCACAACCATAGTCAGCAAAGATGATCGATGGTTCACGAAAACTAAAACACAAGTGGTTTCCTAAGTGCGGCTATAACTCATTGAAAAATGAAGGCTCGCAAAAGTCAATAGAACATACAAGTATAGAGTGCAAACCTACAGTGTAATCCACAATCATAGTCACCAAAGTTGATCTCGATGGCCCATGAAACCTCAAGCATTTTCCTAAATGCAAGTATAACTGAACAAAAAGTAAAGGTTTGTCAAATGCAATTCAAAATATGTGTATAGAATGCACAACTATAGTACAATCCAGAATCATAGTCACCAAAGTTGATTGATGGCCCACAAAAACTCAAACATGAGCGGTTTCCTAAATGCAACTATAACTCAACAAAAAATGAACGTTCGCAAAAGGTGATAGAAAATACATGTAATAGAATGAACAACTATAGTGTAATCCACAATCGTAGTCACCAAAATTGATTGATGGCCCATGAAAACTCAAATATGAGTGGTTTCCTAAATACGACTATAACTAAACATGCAAGAGCCCCACAAAAATAGAATCTATGAAACATTTTTTTTCGAAAAATTGAAAAGATGGGTTTTATAGGTGCTCGTGTGCTAAAGAAACCCAAATCATCCAGTTTTTGAAAAAAAATAAGATTTTTAAAAAAGTAGTTCAGCTAATACAGGCAACTTTTTTGAAGTTTATTTGCAAAATCCGAGAAATGGGTTTTTGAAAAGTAGAATCACTATAGGTAACAAAGGCAAAAAATTTCAATCTTTTAATGAAAAATCTGAGAAAATGGGTTTTGTAGACAATGTCATTCTGAGTAAACCCAAATCATCCTCTTTTCGAAAAGCTAATTTTTCAACATCTAAGAACCCCTCAAAAATAGAATCAAAATATGGTTTTTATAGGTGCTCATGTGCCAAAGAAACCCAGATTGTCCGTTTTTCAAAAAAATAAGTTAATCTTTAAAAAGAGAGTTGTTTTACAAAAGTAGAAGCAATAGAGGTAAATTATTTGAATCTTTTTATGAAAAATATAAGAAATGGGTTTTGTAGAGAATGTCGTTTTGAGTAAACCCAAATCATCCTTTTTTTGAAAGACGAATTTTTAACCAACATGCAAGAACCCTTAAAAAATTGAAACTACGAAACAATTTTATTTGGGAAAATAGAAAATGTGGGTTTTGAGGGCGCTAGTAGAGGTAACAGAGGCAAATTTTTTGAATCTTTTTATGAAAAATCTGAGAAATGGGTTTTATAGAGAATGTTGTTTTCAAAAAATCTAGATCGTCATTTTTTCGAAAAACTAATTTTTCACCAACATGTAAGAACCCCTCAAAAATAGAATCCACCAAACAATTTTTTTTGGGAAAATTGAAATATGGGTAAAAGTTGGTCATGTGCTCAAGAGACCCTAATCGTCCATTTTATGACAAAATAAGTTGTTTTTAAAAAAGATACATTTTTTTGAAAAGTAGTAGTAGAGGTAACAAAGGCAAATTTTTTGAATCATTTTCTGAAAATATTGAGAAATGGGTTTTTTAGAGAATGTCGTTCCAAGTACACCCATATCATCCTCTTTTCGAAAATCAAGATTTTCACCAACATGCAAGAACCCCCAAAAATAGAATGCATGAAACAATTTTTTTTTTGGAAAATTGAAATATGGGTTTTATAGGTGCTCGTATGCTAAAGAGACGAAAAATCCTCCATGTTTTGAAAAAGTAAGTTGTTTTTGAAAAAGATAGATTTTCTGAGAACTAGAAGTAGTAGAGGTAACAGAAGCAAATTTTTTCAATATTTTTTATAAAAAATCTAAAAAATGAGTTTTGTAGAGAATGTTGTTCTGAATGGATCCAGATCATTCTTTTTTCGAAAAACTAATTTTCACCAACATTGAAGAACCCCAAAAAAGTAGAATCTACAAAACAATTTTTTTGTGAAAAATCAAAATTATGGGTTTTATATGTGCCCGTGTGCTAAGAGACATAGATCGTCTGTTTTTTCAAAATATAAGTTCTTCTTGAAAAAAATAGATTGTTTTGAGAAGTAGAAGCAGTAGAGGTAAGAGGCAAATTTTTTAAATCCTTTTATGAAAACTTTGAGAAATGGATTTTGTAGAGAATGTCGTTATGAGGAAACCAATATCATCCTTTTTTTTGAAAAACTAATTTTTCATCAACCCGCAAAAACCTCTCAAAAATAGAATCTACGAAACAATATATTTAGGGAAAATAAAAAATATGGGTTTTATAGATGCTCATGTTGTAAAGAGACCTAGATCGTCTGTTTTTTTTAAAATAAGTTGCTTTTGAAAATGATAGATTTTTTTGAAAAGTAAAAACAGTAGAGGTAATAGAGGCAAAATTTTTGCATCTTTCTAAGAAAACTCCTATACACGTGTATAAAACACATATTTTTTATTTTCTCAAAAAAAATTGGTAAGTTATAGCCCCACTTAGTAAAATGGTCCTGTTTGAGTTTTCGTGGGCCATCAATCAACTTTGGTGACTATGGTTGTGGATTACACTTTTATTGAGCATTCTATACGCGCATTTTCTATCGCCATTCGTGAACCTTCATCTTTCTTTGAGTTATAGCCACACTTAGGAAACTGCTCGTGTTTGAGTTTTCGTGGGCCATCAATCAACTTTGGTGACTACGATTGTGTATTACACTGTAATTGTCCACACTGTAATGCGTATTTTCTATCGGCTTTCGTGAACCTTTTTTTTGGTTAAGTTACAGCCGCATTTAGGAAACCGCTCGTCTATGAATTTTCGTGGGCCATTGATCAACTTCGGTGACAACGCTTGTGGATTACACTGTAGTTGTCCATTTCTATACATGTATTTTATATTGCCTTTCGTGAACCTTCATTTTTTGTTGAGTTATAGCCACATTTAGGAAACTACTCATGTTTGAGTTTTTTTAGGCCATTGATAAACTTTGGTGACTATGATTGTGGATTGTATTGTAGTTGTGCGTTATGTACGCATATTGTTAATTGCCTTTGATGAACCTTCTTTTTTTGTTGAGTCAGAGCTACATTAAAGTAAACGCTCGTGTTTCAGTTTTTGTGGGTCATCAATTAACTTTGGTGTCTCAGATTGCGGATTGTACAATAGTTGTGCATTATGTACACATATTTTTAATTGCCTTTCACGAACCTCCAATTTTTGTTGAGTCAGAGCTACATTAAAGTAAACGCTCGTGTTTCAATTTTCATGGGCCATCAATCAACTTTTGTGACTGTGATTGTGGATTACAATGTAGTCGTGCATTTTATATGCGTATTTTCTATCGCCTTTCGCGAACCTTCATTTTTTGTTGAGTTATAGCCGCTTTTAGGAAACTGGTCGTATTTCACTTTTTATGGGCCATCAATCAACTTTGGTGACTACGATTGCGGATTGCACTATAGTTGTCCATTATGTATGATTATTTTCTATCGGCTTTCGCGAACCTTCATTTTTTGTTGAGGTATAGTCGCATTTAGGAAACCGCTCATGTTTGAGTTTTCTTGGGCCATCAATCAACTTTACTGACTATGATTGTCGATTATACTATAGTTGTGCATTCTATAAATGCATTTTCTATTGCCTTTCACGAAACTTCATTTTTTTGTTGATTAATAGTCATATTTAGGAAACCGCTCATGTTTGAGTTTTTGTGGATCATCAATTAACTTTGGTGACTACGATTGTGGATTGTACTATAGTTCTGCATTCTGTACACATATTTTTTATAGTCTTTCACGAACCTCCATTTTTTGTTGAGTTATAGCCAGATTTAGGAAAACGCTCGTCTTTGAGTTTTTGTGGGCCATCGATTAACTTTAGTGACTACGATTGTGGATTACACTGTAGTTGTCCATTTTTCACACCTATTTTTTATCGCCTTTCACGAACCTTCATTTATTGTTGAGTTATGGCTGCATTTAGGAAACCACTTGAGATTGTGTTTTCGTGGGCCATCGATCAACTATGGTCACTACGATTGTGGATTGTACTATAATTGTGCATTCTATATGCATATTCTAAATCCACTTTCACAAACCTTCATTTTTTGTTGAGTTATATATGTATTTAGGAAATCGCTCGTATGTGATTTTTCATGGGCCATCGATCAACTTTGGTGACTACGATTGTGGATTGCAATGTAGTTTTCCAATTTGTAAGCGTTTTCTATCGGCTTTTGTGAACCTTCATTTTTTGTTGAGTTATAGCCGAATTTAAGTAACCGCTCGTATTTGAGTTTTCGTGGGCCATTGATCAACCTTGGTCACTACGATTATGAATTGCACTGTAGTTGTCCATTCTGTAAGCATATTTTCTATCGCCTTTTACAAATCTTCATTTTTTATTGAGTTATAGCCGCATTTTGAAAACCACTCGTGTTTGATTTTTCATGCGCCATCAATCAACTTTGGTGACTATTCTTGTGGGATTATATTTTAGTTGGGCATTATGTACACATATTTATAATCTTCTTTCACAAACCTTCATTTCTTATTGAGTTATAGCCGCATTTACAAAAATGCTCGTGTTTGAGTTTTTTTGGGCCATCTATCAACTTTGTTCACAATGATTGTGAATTACACTGTAGTTGTTCATTCTATACACGTATATTCAATCGCCTTTCTCGAACATTCATTTTTCATTAAGTTATAGCCGCACTTAGAAAACCTCTCATGTTTCAATTTTCGTGGGCCATCGACCAACTTTGGTGAATATGATTGTGGATTGCATTGTAGTGGTCCATTTGGTGTGTGTATTTTCTATCGCCTTTCCCAAACCTTCATTTTTTGTTCAGTTATAGCATTATTTAGATAACCGCTCATGTTTCAATTTTTGTGGACCATCGATCTACTTTGGTGACTATCATTGTGGACTACATTATAGTTTTGCATTATCAACACTAATTTTCTATCGCCTTTCGTGAACATTCAAGGCCCACAAAAACTAAAACATGAGCAGTTTCCTTAATACAACTATAACTCAACAATAAATGAACGTTTGTGAAAGGCGATAGAAAATACGGGTATAAAATGCACAACTAAAATTTAATCCACAATGGTAGTCACCAAAGTTGATTGACAACCCACAAAAACTCAAATACGGGTGTTTTCCTACATGCGGCTATAACTAAAAAAAAAATGAAGGTTCGCAAAAGGAGATAGAAAATATGCATTTAGGAAACCGCCCAAATTTGAGTTTTTGTTTGCCATCGATCAACATTGGTGACTATGCTTGTGGATTACACTGTCGTTGTGCCTTCTATACTTATATTTTCTACTGTGTTTCGTGAACATTCATTCACTTGTTGAGTTATAGCTGCATTTACGAAAATGCTCATGTTTGAGTTTTGTGGGTCATTGATCAACTTTGGTGACTATGATTGTGCATTGTACTGTAGTTTTCCCTTATGTGCATGTATTTCCTATCGGCCCTCGTGAACCTAAATTTTTAGTTGAGTTATAAACACATTTAGGAAACCGCTCGTGTTTACATTTTTCTAGGCCATCAATCAACTTTCGTGACTACGATTGTGGACTGTACTGTCGTTCTGCATTTTGTACACCCATTTTTAATTGCCTTTTACGAACCTTCGTCTTTTGTTGAGTTATAGCCACATTTAGGAAAACACTCATGTTTGAGTTTTTGTGGACCATCAATCAAGTTTGCTGACTACGATTGTGGATTACACTGTATTTGTGCATCAATCAACTTTGCTGACTACAATTGTGGATTACACTGTAATTGTGCTTTGTATATGCGTATTTTCTGTCACCTTTCTTGAACCTTCATTTTTTGTTGAATTATAGCCGCACTTAGGAAACAACTCGTGTTTGAGTTTCCATGGGTTATCGATCAACTTTGTTGACTACAATTGTGGATTGCACTATAGTTGTGCATTATGAACGCTAATTTTCTATCGCCTTTTGTGAACCTTCATTTTTTGTTGAGTTATAGCCGCATTTAGGAAACTGCTCATATTTGAGTTTTCGTGAGCCATCAATCAACTTTGGTGACTACGTGTGTGGATTAAATAGTAGTTGTGCATTTTATACACATATTTTCTATCACCTTTTGTGAATCTTCATGTTTTGTTTAGTTATACCTGCATTTAGGAAACCGCTCACGTTTGAGTTATTGTGGGGCATCAATCAATTTTGGTGAATATGATTTTGGATTGTATTGTGGTTGTGTATTCTTTACGCATATTTCTAATTGCCTTTGACGAACCTTCATGTTTTGTTGATTTATAGCTTCACTTACGAAACATCTTGTGTTTGAGTTTTTATCGACCATCGAACAATTTTGGTGACTATGATTGTGGATTGCATTGTAGTTAACCATTCTATATGAGTATTTTCAATCGCCTTTTATGAACCTTCATTTGTTGTTGAGTTATAGCAGTATTTATGAAACCACTTGTATTTGAGTTTTCGTGGGCTCTCGATCAACTTTGGTTACTACAATTGTAGATTACACTGTAGTTGTTCATTCTATACACGTATTTTTTATTGCCTTTGCAATACCTTCATTTTCTATTGAGTTATAGCCGCATTTAGGAAAACCACGAGTGTTTGAGTTTTTCATGGGCCATCGATCAACTTTGGTGACTACGCTTGTGCATTACACTGTAGTTGTGTTTTCTATACATGTATAGTCTATTGCCTTTCGAGAACCTTCATTTTTTGTTGAGCTACAGTCGCATTTAGGAAATCGCTCATGTTTGATTTCTTTTGGGCCATCGATCAACTTTGGTGACTATGGTTGTGGATTGTATTGTTGTTGTGCATTTTGTATGCATATTTTTAATTTCCTTTCACAAACCTTAATTTTTTGTTGAGTTATAGCCGCATTTAGCAAAGCTCGTGTTTGAGTTTTCTTGGGCCATTGATCAACTTTGGTGACTACGATTCTGGATTGCACTGTAGTTTTCCATTTTGTACGTGTATTTTCTATTGGATTTCACGAACCTTCATTTTTTGTTGAGTTATAGCCACATTTAGTAAACCGCTCGTGTTTGAGTTTTCGTGGGTCATCGATCAACAATAGTGACTACGATTGTGGATTGCATTGTAGTTGTGCATTATGAACGCTAATTTTCTATTGCCTTTCATGAAGCTGCATTTTTTGTTGAGTTATAGCTGCATTTAGCAAAGCACTTGTGGTTCAGTTTTCTTGAGCCATGAATCAGATTTGGTGACTACTATTTTGGATTACAGTTGTGGATTCTATACACTTATTTTCTATCACCTTTCGTGAACCTTCATTTTTCATTGAGCTATAGCTGTACTTAGGAAATTGCTCGTGTTTGTGTTTTCATGGGCCATCCATCTACTTTGGTGACTGGGCTTGGTGATTACACTGTAGTTGTCCATTTTGTACGCATATTTTCTTTTGCCTTTCGTGAACCTTCATTTTCTTGTTGAGTTATAGATACATTTAGGGAACCGATCGATTTTGAGTTGTCGTGGGCGATGGATCAACTTTGGTGACTATGGTTTTGATTACCTATAGTTGTTCATTCTAGATGCGTATTTTCTATCGCCTTTCGTGACCTTTCATTTTTTGTTGAGTTATACCTGCAATTAGAAAACTGGTGATGTTTGACTTTTTGTGAGCCATCAATCAACTTTGGTGACTAAGATTTTTTACTACACTATAGTTGTGCATTCTATACACGTAGTTGATATCGCCTTTCTCGAACCTTTATTTTTTCTTGAGTGAAAGCCACATTTACGAAACTGCTCATGTTTGAGTTTCTGTGGGCCATCAATCAACCTTGGTGACTACAATTATGGATTGCATGTAGTTGTCCATACTATACATGTATTTTCTATCGCCGTTCGCATACCTTCATTTTTTTATGAGTTATAGCCGCATTTAGGAAACCACCCAAGTTTGAGTTTTTGTAGGCCGTCAATCAGCTTTGGTGACCACGATTGTGGATTGTACTGTAGTTTTTCATTATGTATGCATATTTTCTATTGCCTTCCGATAACATTCATTTTTTGTTGAGTTATAGCTGCATTTAGGAAACCGCTCGTGTTTGAGTTTTCATGGACCATCAATCAACTTTGGTGACTACGATGGTGGATTGTACTGTAGTTGTTCATTCTGCACGCATATTTTTAATCTCCTTTCACAAACCTTTATTTTTTGTTGACTTATAGCTCAATTTAGGAAAATGCTCGTGTTTGAGTTTTCATTGGCCATCGATCAACTTTGGTAACTACGCTTGTGGATTACACTATAGTTGTTCATTCTATACATGTATTTTCTATCATATTTTGTGAACCTTCATTTTTTGTTTAGTTATTAATGCATTTTTTAAACCGCTCATGTTTGAGTTTTCATGGGCTATCAATCAACTTTGGTCACTCGATTGTGGATTGCACTGTAGTTGTCTATTATGTACGTGTATTTTCTATCGCCTTTTGTGAACCTTTATTATTTGTTGAGTTATAGCTGCATTCAAGAAACCGCTTGTATTTGAGTTTTCATGGCCCATCGATCAACTTTGGTGACTACAATTATGGATTTCACTATAGTTGTCCATTCTATACACTTATTTTCTATTGCCTTTCATGAACCTCCATTTTTTTTTTGAGTTATAGCCACATTTAGAAAAACACACGTGTTTCAGTTTCCGTGGGCCATCGATCAACTTTGGTGACTACGATTGTGGATTAAATTTTAGTTGTGCCTTCTATACCAATATTTTCTATCGCCTTTCGTGAACCTTCATTTATTGTTGAGTTATAGCTGCATTTACGAAACCGCTCATGTTTGAGTTTTTGTGGGCCATCAAATGTTCGCAAAAGGCGATAGAAAATACATGTACAAAATGGACAACTACAATGCAATACATAATCGTAGTCACCAAAGTTGAATGATGGCCCACAAAACTGAAAATGAGAGGTTTTCTAAGTGCGGCTATAATTTAATGAAAAATGAAGGTTCGCGAAAGGTGATAGAAAACATAAGTTTAGATTGCACAACTACAGTGCAATCCACAAGCATAGTCACAAAGTTGATCGATGGCCCATGAAAACTCAAACACGAGTGGTTTTCTAAATGCGGCTATATCTCAATAAAAAATGAAGATTTGTGAAAGGCAATAGAAAATAGATTTACAGAATGGACAACTATAGTGCAATCCACAATTGTAATCACCAAAGTTGATCATGGGCCACAAAAACTCAAACACGAGCGGTTTCCTAAATTTGTCTATAACTCAACAAAAAATGAAGGTTCGCAAAAGCCAATAAAAAATAGCTTACAAATTGGACAACTACAGTGCAATCCACAATCGTAGTCACCAAAGTTGATCGATGGCCCACGAAAACTCAAATACGAACAATTTCCTAAATATGGATATAACTCAACAAAAACTAAAGGTTTCTGAAAGTGGATAAAGAATATGCATACTGAATGCACAACTATAGTACAATCGACAGTCATAGTGACCATAGTTGATCGATGGCCCACGAAAACACAAACTCAAGCAATTTCCTAAATGCGGCTATAACTCAACAAAAAATGAAAGGTTCGCGAAAGGCAATAGAAAATACGTGTACAAAATGGAAAACTACAGTAAAATCCAAAATCGTAGTCACCAAAGTTGATCGATGGCCCACAGAAACTCAAACACGAGCGTATTCCTCAATGCAGCTATAACTTGACAAAAATTGGAGGTTCATGAAAGGAAATTAAAAATATGTTTAGAAAATGCACAACTATAGTACAATCCGCAATTTGAGTCACCAAAATTAACTGATTACCCATAAAAACTCAAACATTAGCAGTTTCCTAAATACGGCTATTATGCAACAAAAAAATTTGTGAAAGGCGATAGAAAATACATTTATAGAATGCACAACTATAGTGTAATGCGGCTTACGAAAACTGAAACACAAGCATTTACTTTAATGCAGCTCTGACTCAACAAAAAATGAAGGTTCATTAAAGGCGTATAAAAATATTCATAGAAAATACACAACTACAATACAATCCACAATCATAGTCACCAAAATTGATCAATGGCCCAAAAAAACTCAAACACGAGTGGTTTCCTAACTGCGTCTATAACTCAACAAAAAATGAAGGTTCATAAAATGCAATAGAAAATACGTGTATAGAATGGATAACTACAGTTTAATCCACAAGCATTGTCACCAAAGTTGATCAATGGGTCATAGAAACTTAAACACAAGCGGTTCCTTGAAGGTGGCTATAACTCAACCAAAAAAGAAGGTTCACGAAAGGCGATAGAAAATACGTGTACAAAATGGAAAACTACAGTGCAATCCACAATCGTACTCACCAAAGTTGATCGATGGCCCACGAAAACTCAAACACGAGCAGTTCCCGAAGTGTGGCTATCACTGAATGAAAAATGAAGTTTCACAAAAGGTCATAGAAAATGCGTGTATAGAATGCACAACAATAGTGTAATCCACAATCGTAGTCACCAAAGTTCATTGATGGCCCATGGAAACTCAAACACGAACATTTTACTAATTGGGGCTATAACTCAACAAATTTTTTTGGGAAAATACAAAATATGGGTTTTATACACGTGTATAGGATTTTTCATAGAAAGATTCAAAAAAAATTCTTGTATTTCCTATACTGTATTCTACTTTTCTAAAAAATCTATCTTTTTCAAGAACAACTTAATTTTTTTTAAAACGGACAATCTAGGTCTCTTTACAACATGAGCATCTATAAAACCCGTATTTTTTATTTTCCCAAAAAATATTGTTTCGTAGATTCTATTTTTGAGGGGTTCTTGCATGTTAATGGAAAAATAGTTTTTTGAAAAAAACACGATATGGATTTAGTCAGAATGACATTCTCTACAAAATCCATTTCTCAGATTTTTCATTAAAAGATTCAAAAAATTTGCCTTTGTTACCTCTACTATCTCTACTTCTAAAAAAAATCTATCTTTTTCAAGAACAACTTATTTTTTCAAAAAACGGATGATCTGGGTGTCTTTAGCACACGAGCACTTATAAAACCCATATTTTTTATTTTCCCCAAAAAAATTGTTTTGTAGATTCTATTTTTGTGGGTTCTTCAATGTTGGTGAAAATTAGTTTTTCGAAAAAAGGACGATCTGGGTCTACTCAGAACGACATTCTCTACAAAACCTATATCTCAGATTTTTCATAAAAAGATTCAAAAAAATTTCCTTACATCCACAACTTTTACCTTTCAAAAAAATCTATCTTTTCCAATAACAACTTATTTTTTCAAAAACCGGACGATCTGGGTCTATTTACAACATGAGCATCTACAAAGCCTATAATTTCAATTTTCGAAAAAAAAATTGTTTCATAGATTCTATTTTTGAGGGGTTCTTGTATGGTGAAATATTAGTTTTTTGAAAAGAGGACGATCTGGGTCGACTCAGAATGACATTGTCTACAAAACCCATTTATCCCATTTTTCATAAAAAAGATTCAAAAACATTTCCTATGTTACCTCTACTACTACTTTTCAAAAAAATCTATCTTTTTCAAGAGCTTATTTTTTCAAAAAACAAACGAGCTGGGTCTATTTAGCACACAAACACCTATAAATCCGATATTTTTGATATTTTCAAGGCATTCTTGCATGTTTGTGAAAAATTAGTTTTTTGAAAAAGTGATGATTTGGGTCTTACTCAGAACGACATTCTCTACAAAACCCATTTTTCAAAATTTTCATAAAAAGATTCAAAAAAACTTGTCTCTTTATCTCTACTACTTCTACTTTTCAAAAAAATCAATCTTTTTGAAGAGCAATTTTTTTTTCTTTCAAAAAACGGATGATCTGGGTTTTTTTAGCACATGGCCACCTATAAAACTCATATTTTTTATTTTCCAAAAAAAATATTGTTTCTTAGATTTAATTTTTGAGAGGTTCTTGCATGTTGGTGAAAAATTAGTTTTCCAAAAAAAAAGAAAATCTGGATACTCAGAATGACATTCTCTACAAAACCCATTTCTCAAATTTTTCATAAAAAGATTTAAAACTTTTACCTCTGCTAACTATGGTGCATCTCTTTCCAAAAAAAATCTATCTTTTTCAAAAACAACTTATTTTTTCGAAAAACGGATGATCTGAATCTCTTTAGCACTTACCTATAAAATATTTTTGATTTTCCCAAAAAAAATTATTTCGTAGATTCCATTTTTTACGGGTTGTTGCTTGTTAGTGAAAAATTAGTTTTTCAAAGAAAGGATGATTTGGGTCTAATCATAACGACATTCTCCACAAAACCCATTTCTCGGATTTTTCATAAAAAGATTCAAAAAAATTGCCTATATTAGCTTCTACTTTTTAAAAAATCTATTTTGTTCAAAACATGGATGATCTGGGTCTCTTTAGCACACGAGCACCTATAAAACCCATATTTTCAATTTTCCAAAAAAAATTGTTTCGTAGATTCTATTTTTGAGGGGTTATTGCATATTGGTGAAAATACGTGTATAGAATGCACACCTACAGCATAATCCACAATCGTAGTCACCAAAGTTTATCAATGGCCCACAAAAACTCAAACACGATCGGTTTCATAAATGCGGCTATAAGTAAAAAAAAATGAAGGTTCACGAAAAGAAACAAAAAATATGCCTAAAGAATGCACAACTATAGTGTAATCCAAAAGCATAGTCACCAAAGTTGATTATGGCCCACGAAAACTCAAAATTGACTTTCAGTGTATTTCAGCTTTTGTGGGCCATCAATCAACTTTGGTGACTACTCTTGTGGATTGTAGTGTACTTTTCCATTATGCAGGCGTATTTTCTATCACCTTTTGCCAACCTTCATTTTTGGTTGAGTTATAGCCGCATTACGAAACTACTCGTGTTTGAGTTTTCATCGACCATCAATAAACTTTGGTGACTACAAATGTGGATTGCACTATTTTGTACACGTATTTTCTATCGCCTTTTGTGAACCTTCATATTTTGTTGTGATATAGTCAAATTTAGGAAACCACATTTTTGAGTTTTCATGGGCCATCAATCAACTTTGGTGACTACGATTGTGGATTGCACTATAGTTGCCTATTCTGTATGTGTATTTTCTATCGCCTTTCGCGAGCCTTCATTTTCACCAACATGCAAGAACCCTTCAAAAATAGAATCTATGAAACAATTTCTTTTTGGAAAGTAAAAAATATGTGTTTTATAGGTGCTCATGTGTTGAAAGACACAGATCATCAGTTTTTTGAATAAATAAGTTGTTCTTTAAAAGATTGATTTTTTTTTAAAAGTAGTAGAGGTGACAGAGGAAATTTTTTAAAATCTTTCTATGAAAAATTTGAGAAATGGGTTTTGTAGAGAATGTTATTATGATTAGACCCATATCATCTGTTTTTCGAAAAGCTAATTTTTCATCAACAAGCAAGAACTCCTCAAAGATAGAATCCACAAAACAATATTTTTTGGGAAAATCGAACATATAGGTTTTTATAGATGCTCATGTGCGAAAGAGACCCAGATCTTCCGTTCTTTGAAAAAATTAGTTATTCTTCAAATAGACTAGATATTTTTGAAAAGTAGAAGCAGTAGAGGTAATAGAGGCAATTATTTTGAATCTTTTTTATGAAAAATCTGAGAAATGGGTTTTTTAGAGAATATTTATATGAGTAAACTTAGATTGTCCTTTTTTCGAAAAAACTAATTTTTCACCAACATACAAGAACCCCTCAAAAATAGAATCTATGAAACAATTTTTTTTGGGAAAATAAAAAATATGGGTTTTATAGGTGCTCGTGTGCTGAAGAGATTTAGATCATCTATTTTTAAAAAAAATAAGTAGTTCTTAAAAAAGATAGATTTTTTTGGAAAGTAGAGCAGTAGAGGTAACAGAGGTAAATTTTTTGAATATTTTTATGAAAAATCTAAGAAATGGGTTTTTTAGAGAATGTCGTTTTGAGTAAATCTAGATCGTCCATTTTTCAAAAAACTAATTTTTCACAACAATGCAAGAACCCTTCAAAAATAGAATCCACCAAACATTTTTTTTTTGGGAAAATTGAAATATGGGTTTTAGAGGTGCTCGTCTGCTCAAGAGACCCTAATCATCCATTTTTTGACAAAATAAGTTGTTCTTTAAAAAGATAGATTTCTTTGAAAGGCAAAATTTTTGAATCTTTTTATGAAAAAATTGAGAAATGGGTTTTGTAGAGATTGTCATTCTAAGTAAACCTAGATTATCCTATTTCTGAAAAACAAATTTTTCACCCACATGCAATATCCCCTCAAAAATAGAGTCCACGAAAAACTTTTTTTTTTCTGAAAATTGAAATATGGGTTTTATAGGTGCTCGTATGCTAAACAGACCTAGATCGTCCTTTTTTGAAAAAATAAGTTGTTTTTGAAGAGGATTGCACTTAGGAAACTGCTCGTGTTTGAGTTTTCATGCGCCATTGATAAACTTTGGTGACTACGATTATGGATTGCACTCTAGTTGTCCATTTTGTATGCATATTTTGTATCGCTTTTGGTGAACCTTCATGTTTTGTTGAGTTATAGCCGCATATAGGAAACTGCTTTGAGTTTGAGTTTCGTGGGCCATCAATAAAATTTGGTGACTACACTTGTAGATTACACTATAGTTGTGCATTTTATATGCGTATTTTCCATCGCCTTTCGTGAACCTTCTTTTTTTGTTGAGTTATAGCTTCACTTAGGAAACCACTCGTGTTTGATTTTTTTTGGGCCATCGATCAATTTGGTTACTAGAATTGTGGATACTATAGCTATCCATTATGTATGCGTATGTGACTTTTCTTGGGCCATCAATCAACTTTGGTGACTACAATTGTGGATTGCACTGTAGTTGTTCAATTTGTACATGTATTTTCAATCTTTCGTGTTTAGATTTTGTAGCCCATCGATCAACTTTGGTGACTATGATTGTTGATTACACACTATAGTTGTGCATTCTCTACATGTCTTTTCTATCACCTTTTTCGAACCTTTATTTTTTGCTGATTTACAAAACCGCTCATGTTTGAAATTTTTTGGGTCATCAATCAACTTTGGTGACTACAATTGTACATTGTAGTTGTGCATTCTATAAGCATATTTTTACTCGCCTTTCACGAACCTTTATTTTTTGTTGAGTTATAGCCCCATTTAGTAAAATGCTCGTGATTGAGTTTTCGTCGGCAATTTATCAACTTTAGTGACTATGATTATGGATTACATTGTAGTTGTGCACTCTATATGCATATTTTCTATCGCCTTTCACTAACCTTCATTTTTTGGCTAGTTATAGCTGTAATTAGGAAACCACTCTTGTTTCAATTTTTTGTGGGCCATCAATCAACTTTGGTGACTATGATTGTCGATTTTTCTTTATTCATGCATTTTGTACGCATATTTTTAATCGCCTTTCCAAAACCTTCATTTTCTATTGAGTGAAATTTACAAAAATGCTCGTGTTTAAGTTTTCGTGGGCTATCGATAAACTTTGATAACTACGCTTGTGGATTACACTATAGTTTTGCTTTCTATATGTGTATATTCTATCAGCTTTCACGAACCTTCATTTTTTGTTGAGTTATAGCCACATTTAGGAAATCGCTCGAGTTTGAGTCTTCGTGGGCTATTGATCAACTTTGGTGACTACGATTGTGGATTGCATTATAGTTGTGCATTCTATACGCATATTTCCTATCACCTTTCGCAAACCTTTATTTTTTCTTGAGTTATAGCCCCACTTAGGAAACCTATGTTTGAGTTTTTGTGGGCCATTGACCAACTTTTTTGACTTAGATTATGGATTACACCGTAGTTGTGCATTGTATACACGTATTTTCTATTGCCTTTCGCGAACCTTCATTTTTTGTTGAGTTATAGTCACATCGAGGAAATTGCTCATGTTTGAGTTTTCGTGGGGCATCGATCTACTTTGGTGACTACGATTGTGGATTGCACTATATTTGTCCATTTTTACACGTATTTTCTATTACCTTTCATCAACCTTCATTTTTTGTTGAGATATAGCTGCTTATTTTTTATTGAGATATAGCTGCTTCTAGGAAACCACTCGTGTTTGAATTTTCGTGGGCCATCGATACACTTTGGTGACTACAATTGTAGTTTGTACTGTAATTGTGCATTCTATATGCATATTTTCAATTGTCTTTCATGAAATTTTATTTTTTTGTTGAGTACAATCCACAATCGTAGTCAGCAAAGTGTATCGATGGCCCACAAAAACTCAAACACGAGTGGTTTCCTAGAAGCAGCTATATCTCAATAAAAAATAAGCAGCTATATCTCAACAAAAAATGAAGGTTCAGAAATGTCGATAAAAAATGAAGGTTCTTGAAAGGCGATAGAAAATACGCGTCCAAAATGGAAAACTACAGTGCAATCCACAATTGTTGTTTCCAAAGTTGATTGATGGCCCATGAAAACTCCAACACGAGTGGTTTCCTAAGTACGGCTATAACTCTACGAAAAATTGAAGGTTCGCAAAAGGCAATAGAAAATACGTGTAGAAAATACTCAACTATAGTGTAATCATAGTCACCAAAGTTGATCAATGGCCCACAGAAAAACAAACATGAGCGTTTTCCTAAATGTGGCTATAAAGCCAAAAAAAAAAAAAAGTTTGAGAAAGGCAATTAGAAATATGTATGCAAAATGCATAGCTATAGTACAATCCGCAATCGTAATCACCAAAGTTAATTGATGACCCACAAAAACTCAAACATGAATGGTTTTCTAAATACAACTATTTTCTCAACAAAAAATGAAGGTTTGCAAAAGGTGATAGGGATAGACCGCCCGCGATGTTTCCATAGATCCTAGATTGGCCCACTTCCGGAAAGCACCCCAGATATAGAGCCGGGGCCCGGCCATACATTTATACAATGCACAACTATCATGTAATTGACAATCGTAGTCACCAAAGTTGATCGTTGGCCCACAGAAACTCAAACACGAGCGGTTTCCTAAATGCGGCTATACCTCAACAAAAAAATGAACATTCACGAAAGGCAATAGAAAATATGCGTACATAATGAACAATTATAGTAAAATCCATTATCGTAGTCACCAAAATTGATCGATGGCC
>VDFB02270651.1:158382779-158584745 GCA_007258455.2 Sequoia sempervirens
CCCTCCTACCCACTCTCCCTCTCAAGCTCCTCTACCCTTAACCCTTAAACCCTAGGACCCCCTATGCTTTATCTCTCTCCCACTTGCCCCCCTCTCTCTCTAAAGTATCTTCCTCCTACCAAGGATTAAATCTGATGGTCGAATTTACCTGTCAACAAATTTTTAAATTACGGTTATCTATTCAAGGGTGCCCTTAAAACATTATGATATACCTTAGTGTATGTAAAATTATATATAAATCAAACATATATATCATTATAATTCTATATAAATTTTCACAGTTTATCCAAAATATCTCCTTTTACAATCTTTTTAAAATTTTGATTGTATTCTACTGCAAAAATCTTTAAATACGGTCATATGGCCATCAAATTTAAGTTACCATTTAAAAATAATATAAATAATATCTATATTAATATTAAAAACAAGGTGTTCGACCGAACATATTAAGTATGTTCGGTCGAACCCATTTAAATTCTTTTTTTTAATCCCATGTGTGGGTGGTTCGGTCGAACCCCTGTTTGACCGAACATTTCTAATTTGTTTGACCGAACACTTGTTCGGCCGGACCCATCTTTTTTCATCCTTTCTTCCTAAGGCACTAGAATTGCTGAAAATTTTTCCCTTCGAAGCTCGATTTGAGAATGAAAATGGAGGAGATCTCAAAAACCCTACTAGTATCGGGTTCCCCTCAAAATGAGCTATCCAACGAATATAATTTTAGTATGTTTTGATTATATTATCTATCTATTTTTTAAGTTTTATTAAATATAGGTTTTTCACTGAAAACAAAACTCTTTGTTCTGCACAAGTGGAAAAATTGAAGATTATAAATAAAAAATTTTAAAAATGAGTGCAACAGATATTGGAGTCCTTGATCCAACAAAAAAAAAAGAAGAGAATTTCGATACATACAGTAAAAGTTATGCGTTATACGGTCGTGTTATGTCTGAATTATAATTGATTTGACTTTGAAACTTGATTAAAGAAAAAATATTCAATAAAGAACTATCTAACCAAGTGGAAGCACTAGATATCGGAGTTATAAATCTAAATTTGAAAGAATTGGAATTTTATCTTTCAAGGAAAAAAAGTTATGCGTTATACGGTGTGCGTCACTTTTTAAAAATGTTGTTTTTTGAAAAAAACCAATTTTTGTGGGAGATAGAAAAAGAAGTGCAATCTGATTACAAAAAAAGTGAAAAAAATATGTTTAGAATCTACAGACAAAATATGACAAGACTCTAGTTTGCATCATCTTCAAATTCCTTACGGTTTAATCGCTATAGGTGCCCAAATGTGGAGATTGTGTTAAAAAAATAAATATCAATGTTCAGTTTGGCCAAAAATTGTAAACCACTATTGTGGGATCACCCATTGCCTTTAATGAACCTCCACTTTTCGTTGAGTTATAGCTGCCCTTAGGAAACCGCTCGTGTGTGAGTTTTCATGGGCCATCAATCAACTTTGGTGTATACGATTGGAGATTGCACTGTAGTTGTCCATTCTGTATCCGTATTTTCTATTGCCTTTTCTGAATCTTCATTTTTTGTTGATTTATAGCCGCATTTAGGAAACCCCTCGTGTTTGTTTTTTTGTGGATCATCGATCAACTTTGGTGACTACGATTGTGGATTACACATTAATTGTACATTCTATATGCGTATTTTCTATCACCTTTCGCGAACCCTATTTTTTCATTGAGTTATAGCTGCACCTAGGAAACCGCTCGTGTGTTGAATTTTAGTGGGGCCATAATCAACTTTGGTGTCTACGATTCTAGATTCCACTGTAGTTCTCCATTCTATACTTGTATTTTCTGTCACCCATCGTGAACCTTCATTTTTTGTTGAGTTATAGCCCCATTTAGTAAACCACTCAATTTTGAGTTTTCGTGGGCCATTGATCAAGTTTGGTTACTACGCTTATGGATTACATTGTAGTTGTGCATTCTATAGGCATATTTTTTGTTTATTTATGGCCATATTTATGAAACCACTCGTGTTTAAGTTTTTGTGGGCCATTGATAAACTTTGTTGACTACGATTGTGGATTGCTGTAAGTGTGCACTCTATACACGTATTTTCACCATCATGCAAGAACCCCTTAAAAATAAATCTACAAAACAATTTTTTTTGGGAAAATAAAAAATATGGGTTTTATAGGTGCTCGTGTGCTAAAGAGACATAGATCGTCTGTTTTTTGAAAAAATAATTTCTTGAAAAAAATAGATTTTTTGAAAAATAGAAGCTAATATGGGCAATTATTTTGAATCTTTTTATGGAAAAATTCGAGAAATGGATTTTGTAGAGAATGTCTTTCTGAGTAAACCCAAATTTTCCTTTCTTCGAAAAAGAATCCATGAAACAATTTTTTTTGGGAAAATCAAAAGTATTTTATAGGTGCTTGTGTGCTAAAGAGAATCAGATCGTCCGTTTTTTGAAAAAATAAGTTGTTTTTGAAAAGGATAGATTTTTTCGAAAAGTAGTAGTATAAGTCAGAGAGGCAAATTTTTTGAATCTTTTTATGAAAAATCTGAAAATTGGGGTTTGCAGAGAATGTCATTATGAGTAAATCCAGATCGTTGTTTTTTTGAAAAACTAAATTTTCACCAACATGCAAGAACCCCTCAAAAATAGAATCTATGAAACAATTTGTTTTGGGAAAATCGAACATATAGGTTTTAAAGGTACTTGTGTGCTAAAGAGACCTAGATCGTTTGTTTTTTGAAATTATTTGTTCTTGAAATAGATAGCTTTTTTTGAAAAAGCATTAAATGTAACAGACGTAATTTTTTTAAATCTTTTTATGAAAAATTTGAAAAATGGGTTTTGTAGAGAATGTCGTTCTAAGTAGACATAGATTGTCCTTTTTTCGAAAAACTAATTTTTCACCAACATGCAAGAACCCCTCAAAAGTAGAGGTAACAGATGCAAAAAAATTTCATCTTTTTTGAAAAATATGAGAAATGGGTTTTGTAGAGAATGTTATTTTGATTAGACATAGATCGTCCTTTTTTTGAAAAGCTAATTTTTCATGAACATGCAAGAACCCCTAAAAAATAGAATCTACAAAATATTTTTTTTGGGAAAATCAAAATGTGGGTGTCATAGGTGCTTGTGTGCTAAAGAGAACTAGATCATCCGTTGTTTAAAAAAATAAGTTGCTCTTGAAAAAGAGATTTTTTTGAAATGTAGAAGCTGGAGAGGCCATAGAGGGAAATTTTTGAATCTTTTTATGAAAAATTTGAGAAATGGGTTTTGTAGAGAATGTTATTATGATTAGACCCATATCATCCTTTTTTCGGAAAGCTAATTTTTCACCAACATGCAAGAACTCACTAAAAATAGAATCCAAGAAACAATTTGTTTCAGGAAAATTGAAATATGGGTTTTATAGGTGCTTGTGTGCTTGTGTGCTCAAAAGACCTAGATTGTCCATTTTTTGATAAAATAAGTTATTCTTGAAAAATATATTTTTTTGAAAAGTAGAAATAGAGGTAAAAGAGGTAATTTTTTTGAATCTTTTTGTCAAAAATCTGGGAAATGAGTTTTTAGAGATTGTCATTCTGAGTAGACTAGATCATCCTTTTTTCGAAAAACTAATTTTTCACCAACTTGCAAGAACCCCTGAAAAATAGAATCTATAAAACATTTTTTTTTGGGAAAATTTAAATACGGGTTTTATAGGTGCTGATGTGCTCAAAAGACCCTGATCGATCATTTTTTTTTAAAACATGTTTTTGAAAAAGATAGATTTTTTTGAAAAGTATAAGTAGTAGAGGTAAAAGAGGCAATTTTTTTGAATCTTTTTTTATGAAAAATCTGAGAAATGGGTTTTGTAGAGAATGTCGTTCTAAGAAGACCCAGATCGTCCTTTTTTACGAAAAACTAAGTTTCCACCAACATTCAAGAGCCCCTCAAAAATAGAATCTAGGAAACAATTTTTTTTGAGAAAGTCAAAAATATGGGTTTTATAGGTGCCTGTGTGTTAAAAAGACCCAAATTATCCATTTCTTGAAGAAAAAAATTGTTCTTCAAAAAGATAGATTTTTTTGAAAAGTAGCAGTAGAGATAACAAAGACAAATTTTTTGAATCTTTTTATGAATAATTTGACAAATGTGTTTTGTAGAGAATGTTGTGCTGATTAGACCTGGATCATCCTTCTTTTGAAAAATGAATTTTTCAACAACATGCAAGAGCCCCTCAAAAATAGAATCTACAAAATAATTATTTTGCAAAAATCAAAATATGGTTTTTATAGGTGCTCGTGTGCTAAAGAGACCTAGATTGTCCATTTTTTGAAAAAATAAGTTATTCTTTAAAAAGATAGTTTTTTTAAAAGTAGACGAAATAGAGGTAAATTTTTTCAATCTTTTTATGAAAAATTTAAGAAATGGGTTTTGTAGAGAATGTCGTTATGGGTAGACCCAGATTGTCCTTTTTTCAAAAAACTAAATTTTCAAGAATATACAAGAACCCATGAAAAATCGAAAATATGGGTTTTATAGGTACTCGAGAGCTAAAGAGACCCAGATCATTCGTTTTTTAAAAAAATAACTTGTTTTCCTCAAAAATATAGTTTTTTTTTAAAAGTAGAAGCAGTAGAAGTAACATAGGCAATTTTTTTGAATCGTTTTATAAAAAATATGAGAAATGGGTTTTGTAGAGAATGTCATTCTAAGTAGACCCAAATCATCCTTTATTTGAAAATTTAATTTTTCACCAACATACAAGAACCCCTCAGAAGTAGAATCTATGAAACAATTATTTTTGGGAAAATAAAAAATAGATTAGCTGTTTTTAAAAAAAATAAGTATTTCTTGAAAAATATAATTTTAAAAAAAAGTAGGAGTAGTAGAGGTAATAGAGGGAAATTTTTTTAATCTTTTTATGAAAAGAATGAGAAATGGGTTTTTAAGAGAATGTCATTCTAAGTAAATCTAGATCATCCATTTTTAAAAAAGTAGAAGCAATAGAGGTAACATAAGCAAATTTTTTGAATTTTTTTATGAAAAATATGAGAAATGGGTTTCATAGAGAATGTCATTTTGAGTAAACTCGTGGACCATCGATCAACTTTGGGAACTGCAATTGTGGATTACAATGTAGTTGTGCATTCTATACGCATCTTCTCTTCACGTTTCTCGAACCTTTAATTTTTCGTTGAGTTATAGCCCCAAATAGGAAACCGCCCGTGTTTGAGTTTTTGTGGGCCATCGATCAACATTGGTGACTACAATTTTGGATTAAACTGTAATTGTGCATTCTATACATGTATTTTCTATCACCTTTCATGAACCTTTATTTTTCGTTGAGTTATAGCCACATTTAGGAAAACGCTCGTGTTTGATTAGTCGATGGCCATTGATCAACTTTGGTGACAACGATTGTGGATTACATTGTAGTTGTGCATTGTATACGTGTATTTTCTATTGCCTTTTGTGAACCTACATTTTTTATTCACTTATACCCGCATTTAGGAAACTAGTTGTGTTTGAGTTTTCGTAGGGCATTGATGAACTTTGGTGACTATTATTGTGGATTGCACTGTAGTTGTGCATTTTCTATGCATATTTTCGATCACCTTTCATGAACCTTCATTTTTTACTGACTTATAGACGCATTTAGGAAACTGGTCATGTTTGATTTTTTATGGGATATTGATCAACATTTTTTACTACAATTGTCGATTACATTCTAGTTGTGCATTCTGTATGCATTTTTTAATCGCCTTTTAGGAACCTTCATTTTTTGTTTAGTTATAGCAGCATTTAGGAAAACGCTCGTGTTTGAATTTTCATGGGCCATCAATCAACATTTTTTACTACAATTGTCGATTACATTCTAGTTCTGCATTTTATATGCATATTTTCTATCGACTTTTGCGAGCCTTGATTTTTTGTTGAGTTATAGCCGCACAAAGGAAACCGCTCGTGTTTGAATTTTTCGTGGGCCATCAATCAACATTTTTTACTACGATTGTCAATTACATTCTAGTTCTGCTTTGTATATGTGTATTTTCTATCACCTTTTGCGAACCTTTATTTTTTGTTATGTTATAGCCACACTTAGGAAACTGCTCGTGTTTGAATTTTCATGGCCCATCGATCAACTTTGGTGACTACGAGTGTGGATTGCACTGTAGTTGTCCATTATATAAGCGTATTTTCCATCGCCTTTAATGAACCTTCATTTTTCTATTGCATTTAGGAAACTTCTCGTGTTTGAGTTTTCATGGGTCATTGATCAACTTTGGTGACTACAATTGTAGATTGCACTGTAGTTTCCCATTCTGTACACGTACTTTCTTTAGCCTTTCGCGAACCTTCATTTTTTGTTGAGTTATAGCTGCATTTAGGAAACCGCTCGTGCTTTAGGTTTTGTGGGCTACCGATCAACTTTGCTGACTATGATTATGGATTACACTGTAGTTGTGCATTCTATACACGTATTTTCAATCACCTTATGTGAACCTTCATTTTTTGGTGATTTATAGACCTATTTAGGAAATCGCTCATTTTTGAGTTTTTGTGGGCCATAAAACAATTTTGATGACTACGATTGTGGATTGTAGTATAGTTGTGCATTTTGTATGCATATTTTTAATCACCTTCATTTTTTGTTGAGTTATAGCCTTTTAAGGAAAATGCTCTTGTTTGAGTTTTCATGGGCCATCGATCAACTTTGGTAACTACGATTGTGGATTGCACTATAGTTGTTCATTTTGTACGCATATTTTCTATTTCCTTTGGCGAACCTTCATTTTTTTTTTAGTTATAGCTGCATTTAGAAAAACATTTATGTTTGAGTTTTCATGGGCCACGATCAACTTTGATGACTACGATTGTGGATTGCACTGTAGTTGTCCATTTCTACGTGTATTTGCTATCACCTTTCATGAACCTTCATTTTTTATTCAGTTATAGCTGCATTTAGGAAACCACTCGTGTTTGAGATTTTGTGGGACATCAATCAACTTTGGTGACTACGCTTGTGGATTACTTTGTAGTTTTGCATTTTATACGCATATTTTCTATCACTTTTTGCGTACATTCATTTTTTTGTTCACTTATATCTGCACTTAGGAAATATATCATGTTTGAGTTTTCGTACGCTATCGATCAACTTTGGTGACTACAATTATGGATTGCTTTGTAGTTGTGCATGCTATACGCGTATTTTCTATTGCCTTCCGTGAAACTTTATTTTTTGTTGATTTATAGCTGCACTTAGGAAAGCACTTATATTTGAGTCTTTGTGTCATCGATCAAGTTTGGTGACTACGATTGTGGATTGCATTTATGAAACCGCTCGTGTTTGAGATTTCGTGGGCCATCGATAAACTTTGGTGACTACAATAATGGATTGTTCTGTAGTTGTGCATTTTGTACGCATATTTTTTATCACCTTTCACGAACCTTGATTTTTTTTTGAGTTATAGCCATATTTAGGAAACCGCTCGATTTTGAGTTCTCATGGGCCATTCATCAACTTTTGTGACTACGCTTGTGGATTACACTGTAGTTGTACATTTTGTACGTGTATTTTCTATCGCCTATTGTGAGGCTTCATTTTTTGTTGAGTTATAGCCACACTTAGGAAACCGCTCATGTTTCACTTGTCATGGGCCATCAATTATTTTTGGTGACTATGATTGTGGATTGCACTGTAGTTGTACATTATGAATAATAATTTTCGATTATCTTTCGTGAATCTTCAATTTTTTGTTGAGTTATAGCCGCATTTATGAAACCGCTCATATTTGAGTTTTTGTGGTCCATCAATCAACTTTGGTGACTACGATGGTGGATATTTGTGCATTTTGTACACATATTTTTAATCGCCTTTCACAAACCTTCATTTTTTGTTGACTTATAACCACATTTAGGAAAACACTCATGTTTGAGTTTTCGTGGGCCATGAATCAACTTTAGTGACTATGGTTATGAATTGCATTGTAGTTGTCCATTATGTACGCATATTTTCTATCACTTTTTGTAAACCATCTTTTTTGTTGAGTTATAGCCGCATTTAGGAAACCGCTTGTGTTTGAGTTTTCATGGGCCATCATTTTTTGTTGCCCATCGCAAACGTTCATTTTTTGTTGAGTTATAGCTGCATTTAGGAAGTCATTCATGGTCGATTTTCTTGGGGCCATCAATCAAATTTGGTGACTTCGATTAGGAATTGTACTTTAGTTGTCAGTTATGTATGCGTATTTTCTATCGGCTTTCGCGAACCATCAGTTTTTGTAGAGTTATAGCCGCATTTAGGAAACCGCTCATGTTTGAGTTTTCATGGGCCATCGACCAACTTTGGTGACTACAATTGTGGATTACACTGTAGTTGTGCATTCTATACGTGTATTTTCTATTGCCTTCGCGAACCATAATTTTTTCTTGAGTTATAGCAGTAGTTAAGAAATAGCTCAAGTTTGAGTTTTCGTTGGCCATCGATCAACATTGGTGACTACGCTTATCGATTACTCTATAGTTCTCCATTCTATAAGCATATTTTCTATTGCCTTCCGCTTGTGTTTGAGTTTTAGTGGACCATTAATCAATTTTGGTGACTACAATTATGGATTGCACAGTAGTTTTCCATTTTGTACGCGTATGTAATAGCCGCATTTAGAAAAATGCTTGTATTTGAATTTTTCTAGGTCATCGATAAACTTTGGTGTCGGCGATTGTTGATTACACTATAGTTGTGTATTCTACACACATATTTTTTATTGCCTTTCAAGAACCTTCATTTTTCCTTTAGTTATACCTGCACTTTGGAAACCACTCGTGTTTGACTTTTCATGGGCCATCGATCAACTTTGGTGACCACGATTGTGGATTGCACTGAATTTTTCAATTGTGTATATGCATTTTCTATCAGCTTTCATGAACCTTCATTATTTTTTGACTTATTGCCGCATTTAGGAAACCGCTCAAGTTTGAGTTTTTGTGGGCCATCGATTAACATTGCTGACTACGCTTGTGGATTACACTATAGTTTTGCATTGTATATGCATATTTTCTGTCACCTTGCATGAACCTTCTTTTTTTGTTCAATTATAGCTGCATTTTTGAAACAGCTTGTGTTTGAGTTATTGTGGGCCATTGATCAGCTTTGGTGACTACGCTTATGGATTACACTGTAGTTGTGCATTCTATATGCATATTTTCTATTTCCGTTTGTGAAACTTCATTTATTGTGGAGTTATAGCTGCATTCAGGAAACTGCTCGTGGTTGACTTTTTGTGGGCCATCGATCAACTTTGGTGACTATGATTGTGGATTTTACTTTAGTTGTGCATTCTATACACATATTTTTAATCACCTTTCACAAACCTTGGTTTTTTGTTGAGTTATAGCAACATTGAGGAAAATGCGTTTGAGTTTTCATGGTCCATCGATCAACATTGGTGACTATGATTGAGGATTACAATGTAGTTGTGCATTGTATAAGCTTATTTTCCATCACCTTTGGCAAACCTTCATTTTTTTGTTAAGTTATAGCTACACTTAGGAAACCGCTCGTGTTTGAGTTTTCATCAGCCATCGATCAACTTTGGTGACTAAAATTGTGGATTGCACTGTAGTTGTCCATTTTGTACACGTATTTTCTTTCGCATTTTGCGATGCTTCATTTTTGTTGAGTTATAGCTGCGTTTAGTAAACAACTCGAGTTTGAGTTTTCATGGGCCATCGATCAACTTTGGTCCTTACGGTTGCAGATTACATTTTAGTTGCACATTTTGTACGCATACTTTTTATTGCCCTTCATGAACCTTCATTTTTTGTTGAGTTATAGCTGCATTTAGGAAAATGCTCGTGTTTGAGTTTTCCTGGGATCAACTTTGGTGATTAAAATTTTGGATTGCATTATAGTTGTCCATTTTGTACACGTTTTTTTTGTTGCATTTCATGAACCTTCATTTTTGTTGAGTTATAGCTGCATTTAAGAAACAACTCAAGTTTGAGTTTTCGTGGGCCGTCGATCAACTTTGGTCCCTACGCTTTTGGATTACATTGCAGTTGTCCATTTTGTACGCATATTTTTTATCGCCCTTCGCGAACATTCATTTCTTGTTGAGTTATAGCCGCATTTAGGAAACCGCTCATATTTGAGATTTTTTGGGCCATCTATCAACACTAGTGACTACAATTTTGGATTACACTGTAGTTGTCAAGTTATAGCCGCTCTTAGGAAACTGCTCGTGTTTGAGTTTTCGTGGGCCATCGATCAACTTTGGTGACTACGATTGTGGATTTCACTGTAGTTGTCAATTTGTTACACGTATTTTCTTTCACATTTCACGATCCTTCATTTTTTCTGAGTTATAGCCGCATTTAGGAAACAACTCAAGTTTGAGTTTTTGTGGGCCCTTGATTGACATTGGTGACTATGATACTGGATTGTACTATAGTTGTGCATTCTATACGCATATTTTTAATCACTTTTCAAAAACATTCATTTTTTGTTGAGTTATAGCCGTATTTACGAAATCGCTCATATTTGACTTTTCTTGGGCCATCAATCAACATTGGTGACTATGATTGTGTATTGCACAACTACAGTACAATCCACAATTGTAGTCTGCAAAGTTGATCGATTGCCCACGAATACTCAAACATGAGCGGTTTTCTAAATGTGGCTATAACTCAACAAAAAACAAAGGTTTGCAATTGGTGATAGAAAATACGCATACAAAATGGAAAAACACAGTGCAATCTACAATCATAGTTACTAAAGTTCATTGACGGCCCACAAAAACTCTAACTCGGGCGGTTTCCTAAATGCGGCTCTCACTAAAAAACAATGAAGCTATGCAAAACGCGATAGATAATAGATGTACATGATGCACAACTAGAGTGCAATCCATAATCATAGTCACCAAAGTTGATCGATGGCCCATGAAAACAAAAACATGAAGAATTTCCTTATTGCGGCTATAACAAACCAAAAAATGAAGGTTCAAAGAAAGGCGATAAAAAATATGCATATAGAATTCACAACTACAATGTAATCCACAATCGTAGGCACCAAAGTTGATAAATGCCCCACAAAAACTCAAACATGGGAATTTTGCTAAATATGGCTATAAATCAATAAAAAGTAAAGGTTCGTGAAAGGCAAGTAAAAACATGTTTATAGAATGAAAAAATATAGTACAATCCACAATTGTAGTCACCAAAGTTGATTGATGGCCAACAGAAACTCAAACATGAGCGCTTTCCTAAATGTGGCTATAATTCAACAAAAAATAAAGGTTGGCGAAAGGGGATAGAAAACACGTGTATAGAATGCACAACAATAGTGTAATCAACAATCGTACTCACCAAAGTTGATTGATGGCCCACAAAATATTAAACACGAGCGGTTTCATAAATGTAGCTATAACTCAACAAAAAATGAAGGTTTGTGAAAGACAATAGTAAATATGCATATAAAATGCACAAATACAGTGTAATCCACAAGCGTTGTCACCAAAGTGTATTGATGGCCCATGAAAACTGAAACTCAAGCGGTTTCCTAAATGCGGCTATAACTCAACAAAAAATGAAGGTTCACGAAAGGTAATAGAAAATACGTGTACACAATGCACAACTTCAATACAATCCACAATTGTAGTCACCAAAATTGATTGATGGCCCATGCAAACTCAAACACGAGCATTTTCCTAAATGCGGCTATAACACAAAAAAAAGTGAAGGTTCGTGAAAGGCGATTAAAAATATAGGTACAAAATGCAAAACTACATTACAATCCACAATCATAGTAACCAAAGTTGATCAATGGCTCACAAAAACTCAAATATGACCGGTTTGCTAATTGTGGCTATAGATGAACGAGAACTGAAGGTTTGCGAAAGGCGATACAAAAAACACGTATAGAATGCACAACTATAGTGTAATCTAGTATAGTATTCACCAAAGTGGATTGATGGCCAAATAAAACTTAAATGCGATGAGTTTGCTAACTGCAGCTATAACTAAAATAAAAATGAACGTTCGCGAAAGGTGATAGAAAATTAGCATCCATAATGCCCAACTACAATGCAATCCACAATCATACTCACTATTGTTGTTCAATGGCCCACGAAAAATCAAACACAAGCGGTTTCGTAAATTCGGCTATAACTCAGCAAAGAATGAAGGTTCATGAAAGGCGATAGAAAATACACATACAAAATGGAAAAATACAGTGCAATCTGCAATCATAGTCACCAAATTTGATCGATGGCCCACAAAAACTCAAATACGAGCATTTTCCTAAATGCGGCTATAACTAAAGAAAAAAGGAAGGTTCGTGAAAGGCGATTACAAATATGCTTATAGAATGCAAAAGTACAGTACAATCCACAATCATAGTCACCAATGTTAATCGATGGCCCAAAAAAACTCAAACATGAGCGGTTTCTTAAATGCGGCTATAAGTCAACAAAAAATGAAGGTTCACAAAAGGAAATAGAAAATACCTATTTAGAATGGACAACTATAGTGTAATCCACAAGTGTTGTCACAAAATTTGATCAATGACCCACGAAAACTCAAACACGAGTGGTTTCCTAAATTGCGGCTATAAGTCAAACAAAAACGAAGGTTCGTGAAAGGCGATAGAAAATACACGTTCATACCAAACCATAGTGCAATCCACAATTGTAGTCACCAAAGTGTATTAATGGCCAACAAAAAATCAAACATGAGCGATTTCCTAAATATAGCTATAATTCAACAAAAAATAAACATTCACGAAAGACGATACTAAACACGTGTATAGAATGGAAACGATATTGTAATCGACAATCGTAGTCACCAAAGTTGATTGATGGCCATCAAAATCTTAAACACGAGCGGTTTCCTAAATGCGGCTATAACTCAACAAAAAATGAAGGTTCATGAAAGACAATAGAAAATATGCATATAGAATGCACAAATACTGTGTAGTGCACAAGCGTAGTCACCAAAGTCAATCGATGGCCCACAAAAACTCAAACTCCAGCAGTTTCCTAAATGTGGCTATAACTCAACAAAAAATGAAGGTTCATAAAAGGCAATAGAAAATACCTGTATATAATGCAGAACTATAGTGTAAGCCACAAGCATTGTCACAAAAGTTGATGAATGGCCACAAAATTTCAAAAATGAGTGGTTTCCTAAATGCAGCTATAACTGAAACAGAAACGAAGGTTTGTGAAAGGCAAAAGAAAATAAGCATACATAATGGACAACCACATTGCAATCCACAATTATAGTCACCAAAGCTGAACGATGGTTCACGAAAACTCAAACACAAGTGGTTTCCTAAGTGTGGCAATAATAACTCAACGAAAAAATGAAGGTTCCCAAAAGGTGAAAGAAAATACGCATATAGAATGCACAACTATACTGTAATCCACAATCGTAGTCACCAAAGTTGATCGATGGGCCATGAAATCTCAAACACGAGCGTTTTACTAAATGCAACTATAACTCAACAAAAAATGAAGGTTCGTGAAAGGCAATTAAAAATATGCATACAAAATGCACAACCATAGTACAATCCAGAATCGTAGTCACCAAAGTTGATTTTGATGGCACACAAAAACTCAAACAAGAGCGGTTTCCTAAATGCAACTATAACTCAAAAAATAATGAAGGATTGTGAAAGGCGATAGAAAATACATGTATAGAATAAACAACTACAGTGTAATCCACAATCGTAGTCACCAAAGTTGATCGATGACCCACGAAAACTCAAATTTGAGTGGTTTCCTAAATATGGCTATAACTCAACAAAAAATGAAGGTTCATAAAAGGCAATAGAAAATACCTGTATATAATGCAGAACTATAGTGTAAGCCACAAGCATTGTCACAAAAGTTGATGAATGGCCACAAAATTTCAAAAATGAGTGGTTTCCTAAATGTAGCTATAACTGAAACAGAAACGAAGGTTTGTGAAAGGCAAAAGAAAATAAGCATACATAATGGACAACCACATTGCAATCCACAATTATAGTCACCAAAGCTGAACAATGGTTCACGAAAACTCAAACACGAGTGGTTTCCTAAGTGTGGCAATAATAACTCAACGAAAAAATGAAGGTTCCCGAAAGGTGATAGAAAATACGCATATAGAATGCACAACTATACTGTAATCCACAATCGTAGTCACTAAAGTTGATCGATGGGCCATGAAATCTCAAACACGAGCGTTTTACTAAATGCAACTATAACTCAACAAAAAATGAAGGTTCGTGAAAGGCAATTAAAAATATGCATACAAAATGCACAACCATAGTACAATCCAGAATCGTAGTCACCAAAGTTGATTTTGATGGCACACAAAAACTCAAACAAGAGCGGTTTCCTAAATGCAACTATAACTCAAAAAATAATGAAGGATTGTGAAAGGCGATAGAAAATACATGTATAGAATAAACAACTACAGTGTAATCCACAATCGTAGTCACCAAAGTTGATCGATGACCCACGAAAACTCAAATTTGAGTGGTTTCCTAAATATGGCTATAACTCAACAAAAAATGAAGGTTCACAAAAGGTGATAAAAAATATGCGTACAAAATGGACAACTACAGTGCAATCGACAATCGTAGTCACCAAAGTTGAACGATAGCCCACGAAAACAAAAACATGAGCGTTTTCCTTAATTATAAATCATCAAAAAATGAAGGTTCTTGAAAGTTGATTAAAAATATGCGTACAAAATGTACAAATGTAGTACAATCCAGAATCGCTGTCACCAAAGTTGATCGATGGCCCACAAAAACTCAAACATGACCAATTTCCTAAATGCAGCTATAACTCAACAAAAAATGAAGGGTCACAAAAGGCAATAGAAAATACACATATAGAATTCACAACTATAGTGTAATCCACAAGCGTAGTCACCAAATTTGATCGATGGCCTATGAAAACTCAAACTCAAGTGGTTTCCTAAATACGACTATAACTCAAAAAAATGAAGGTTCATGAGAGGTGATAGAAAATATGTGTACAAAATGGAAATCTACAATGCAATCCGCAATAGTAGTCACCAAAGTTGATCAATGGCCCAGGGAAACTCAAAGACGAGCAGTTTCCTAAGTGCGGCTATAACTCAACGAAAATGAAGGTTCACGAAAGGCAATAGAAAATGCATGTATACAATGCACAACAACAGTGAAATCCAAAATCTTAGTCACCAAAGTTGATTGATGGCCCACGAAAACTCAAACACAAGTGTTTTAGTAAGTGGAGCTATAACTCAACAAATTTTTTTGGAAAATAAAAAATATGGGTTTTATACACGTGTATAGGATTTTTCATAGAAAGGTTCAAAAAATTTGCCTCTACTACCTCTGCTACTTATGCTTTTCAAAAAAATCTTATTTTTTCAAGAACAACTTTTTTTTAAAAACAAACGATCTGGTTCTCTTTACAAAATGAGCATCTATAAAACCCATATTTTCGATTTTCCCAAAAAATATTGTTTTGTAGATTCTATTTTTGAGGGGTTCTTGCATGTTGATGAGAAATTAGTTTTTAAAAAAAAAGACGATATGGTTCTACTCAGAACAACATTCTCTACAAAACCCTTTTCGTAGGTTTTTATAAAAAGATTCAAAAAATTTGCCTCTGTTACCTCTACTGCTTCTACTTCTCAAAAAAATCTATCTTTTTCAAGTACAACTTCTTTTGTACAAAATGGACGATTAGGGTTGCTTAGGCACACGAGCACCTATAAAACCCATATTTCGATTTTCCAAGAAAAAATTGTTTGATTGGATTCTATGTTTTAGGGATTTTTGCATGTTGGTGAAAAAATAGCTTTTTCTCAAAAACCCATTTCTCAGATTTTTCATTAAAAGATTAAAAAAAAATTCCTCTGTTACCTCTACTACATCTACTTTTTTAAAAAATCTATATTTTTCAAGAAATACTTATTTTTTCAAACAACAGATGATCTAAATCTTTTCAGCACACGAACTCCTATAAAACCCATATTTTTTATTTTCCCAAAAAAAATTGTTTTGTAGATTCTATTTTTGAGGGGTTCTTGTATGTTGGTGAAAAATAAATTTTTGAATAAAGGATGATCTGGTTCTACTCAGAACGACATTCTCTACAAAATCTATTTCTTAGATTTTTCATAAAAAGATTCAAAAAAATTGCTTATGGTACTTCTAATGCATCCACTTTTCAAAAATATCTATCTTTTTCAAGAACAACTTATTTTTTCAAAGAACAGAAGATTTGGTCTCTTTAGCACACGAGTTATAAAACCCATATTTTTTATTTTCCCAGAAAAAAATTGTTTCATAAATTCTATTTTTGAGGGGTTTTTGCATGTTTGTAAAAAATAAGTTTTTCAGAAAAAAGGACGATCTGGGTCTATTCAGAACGACATTTTCTACAAAACCCATTTCTCAAAATCTTCATAAAAAGGTTCAAATTTTTTTCCTTTGTTACCTCTACTGCTGCTACTTTTAAAAAAAATATCTTTTCCAAAAATAATTTATTTTTTTGTAAAACATATGATCTGTGTCTCTTTAGTTCTCAAGCACCTATAAAACCCATATGTTCGATTTTCCCAAGTAAAATTGTTTCGTAGATTCGATTTTTGAGGGGTTTTTGCATGTTAGTGACTAATTAGTTTTTCAAAAATATGACAATTTGGGTTTACTCAAAATGACATTCTCTACAAAACCCATTTCTTATATTTTTCACAAAAAGATTCAAAAAATTTACCTCTATTACCTCTATTGTTTCTACTTTTCAAAAAAGATTATCATTTTAAGGCATAACTCATTTTTTTCAAAAAATAGACGATCTGGGTCTCTTTAGCACACAAGCACCTATAAAAACCATATTTTTATTTTTACAAAAAAAACTGTTTCGTAGATTCTATTTTTGAAGGGTTCTTGCATATTGTTGAAAATTTAGTTTTTCGTAAAAAAGGACGATTTGTGTCTACTAAGAACGACGTTCTCTACAAAACCCATCTCTCAGATTTTTCATAAAATGATTCAAAAAATATGCCTTGTTACCTCCACAGCTTCTACTTTTCGAAAAAATCAATATTTTTCAAGAACAACTTATTTTTTCAAAAACCGGATGATCTAGGTCTCTTTACAACATGAGCATCTACAAAGCCCATATTTTTTATTTTCCCAAAAAAAATTATTTCGTAGATTCTATTTTTGAGGGGTTCTTGCATGTTGGCAAAATATTAGTTTTTTTAAAAAATGACGATCTGAGTCTACTCAGAATGACATTGTCTACAAAACCCATATATCTCATTTTTCATAAAAAGATTCAGAAAAAATTCCTATGTTACCTCTACTGCTTCTACTTTTCAAAACAATCTATCTTTTTCAAGAACTTATTTTTTCAAAAACGGACGATCTGGGTCTCTTTAGCACACAAACACCTATAAAACCCATATTTTTTATTTTACCAAAAAAAATTGTTTCCTAGATTCTATTTTTGAGGGTTTCTTGCATGTTGGTGAAAAATTAGTTTTTCGAAAGGACGATCTAGATCTTCTCAGAATGACATTCTCTACAAAACCCATTTCTCAGACTTTTAATAAAAAGATTCAAAATTTTTGCCTCTGTTACCTATACTGCTTCTATTTTTGAAAAAAATCTATCATTTTCAAGAACAACTTTATTTTTTAAAAATCGGATGATCAGGGTCTCTTGAGCACACAAGCACCTATAAAACCTGTATTTCAACTTTCCAAAAAAAAAATTGTTTAGTAGATTCTTTTTTTGAGGGGTTCTTGCATGTTGGTGAAAAATTAGTTTTTCGAAAAGAGGATAATTTGGGTTTACTTAGAACGACATTATTTACAAAACTCATTTGTCATATTTTTCATAAAAAAATTCAAAAAAATTGCCTTACTTACCCCTACTGTTTCTATGTTTCAGAAAAAATTCTTTTTTGAGAATAACTTATTTTTTCAAAAAATGGATGATCTGGGTCTCTTGAGCACACAAACACCTATAAAGCCCATATTTCGATTTTCCCAAAAAAAATTGTTTTGTAGATTCTATTTTTTAGGGGTTCTTGCATGTTGGTGAAAAATTAGATTTAAAAAAAAAAGACGATCTAGGTCTCTTTAGCACAAAGCACCTATGAAAAACATATTTTTTATTTTCCCAAAAATAATTGTTTCATAGATTCTATTTTTGAGGGGTTCTTGAATGTTCATGAAAAAATAATTTTTCAATAAAAAAGATGATATGGATTTACTCAGAATGACATTCTCTACAAAACCCATTTATCAGATTTTTTATGAACATATTCAAAAAATTTGCCTCTATTACCTATACTGCTTCTACTTTTCAAAAAAATCTATCTTTTTTCAAAACAACTTATTTTTTCAAAAAACGGACGATTTGAATCTCTTTAGCACACAAGCACCTATAAAATATTTTTTATTTTCCCAAAAAAAATTGTTTCGTAGATTCTTTTTTTGAGGGGTACTTGAATGTTGGTGAAAAATTATTTTTTCGAAAAGAGGATGATTTGTGTCTACTCAGACAGACATTCTCTGAAAAAAATGAAGGTTTACAAAAGGGGATAGAAAATACGCGTACGTAATGGACAACTATAGTGCAATCCACATTCGTAGTAACCAAAGTTGATTGATGGTGCACGAAAACTCAAACATGAGCGATATCCTAAATGCGGCTATATCTCAACGAAAATGAACGTTTGCAAAAGGTGATAGAAAATACCCGTATAGATTGCACAACTAGAGTGTAATTCACAAGCGTAGTTACTAAAGTTGATTGATGGCCCACGAAAACTCTAACACAAGTGGCTTCCTAAATGCAGCTGTAACTCAACAAAAAATAAACGTTCACAAAAGGTGATAAAAAATACACGTACAAAATGGACAACTACAGTGCAATCCACAATCGTAGTCACCAAAGTTGATTGATGGCCCTCGAAAACTCAAACACGAGTGTTTTCCTAAATGCAGCTATAACTCAACAAAAATGAAGATTAGTCAAATGTGCTTAAAATTATGCGTACAAAATGCACAACTATAGTGCAATCCACAATCATAGTTACTAAAGTTTATCGATAACCCGCAAAAACTCAAAACTGAGCGTTTTCCTAAATGCGGCTATAACTCAACAAATAATCAAGGTTGATGAAAGGCAATTAAAAATATGTGTAGAGAATACACAACTATAGTACAATCCAAAATTGTATTCACCAAAGTTTATTGATGGCCCAAAAAAACTCAAACATGAGCGGTTTCCTAAATGTGGCTATAGCCAAACAAAGAATGAAGGTTCACAAAAGATGATAGAAAATATGTGTATAGAATGAATAACTACAGTGTAATCCACAATCGTAGTGACCAAATTTGGTCGATGGCCCACGAACACTCAAATATGAGCGATTTCCTAAACGCGAGTATAACTCAACAAAAAGTGAAGGTTTAGAAAAGGGGATAGAAAATATATGTACAGAATGGACAACTCCAGTGCAATCCACAATTGTAGTCACCAAAGTTGATCGATGGCCAATGAAAAATTAAATATGAGAGGTTTCCTAAGTACAGTTATAACTGAACGAAAAATAAAGATTCACGAAATTCGATAGAAAATGCGCATATGGAATGCACAACTACAGTGTAATCCACAATCGTAGTTACAAAAGTTGATCGATCACCCACAAAAACTCAAATATGAGTGATTTCCTAAATGCGGCTATAACTCAACAAAAATTGAAGGTTCGTAAAATGCAATTAAAAATATTCTTAGGGAATGCACAACTACACTTAAATCCACAATCGCTGTCACCAAAGTTGATAGATGGCCCACAACAACTCAAACATGAGCGGTTTCCTAAATGTGGCTATAACATAACAAAAAAGGAAAGTTCACGAAAGGCGATAGAAAATATGCGTATAGAATGTACATCTATAGTTTAATCCATGATCATAGTCACCAAAGTTGATTGATGACTCACAGAAACTCAAACACAACGGTTTCCTAAATGTAGCTATAAGTCAACAAAAAATGAAGTTTCATGAACTGCGATAGAAAATATGTGTATAGAATGCACAACTATAGTGTAATCCACAAGTGTAGTCACCAAAGTTGATCGATGGGCCATAGAAACTAAAACTTGACCAGTTTCCTAAATGCGGCTATAACTGAACAAAAAATAAAGGTTCATGGAAGGCATTAAATAATACATGTATAGAATGCACAACTATAGTGTAATCCATAATTATAGTCACCAAAGTTGATCGATGGCCCACGCAAACTTAAACACGAGTGGTTTCCTACATGTGGCTATAACTCAACAAAAAATGAAGGTTCGTGAAATGTGATTAAAAATATGCATACAGAGTGCAAAACTATAGTATAGTCCAAAATCGTAGTCTCCAAAGTTGATCGATGGCCTAAAAAAACTCAATCATGAGTGGTTTGAAAAATGAGGCTATAATTCAACAAAAAATGATGGTTTGCGAAAGGAAATAGAAAATATGTGTATAGAATGCACAACTGCAATGTAATCCACAAGTGTACTCACCAAAGTTGATAGATTGCCCATGAAAACACGTAGAGAATGGACAACTACAATGCAATGCAAAATCCAAGTCACCAAAGTTGATCGATGGCTGACGAAAGCTCAAACTAGAACAATTTCCTAGATGCAGCTATAACTCGACAAAAAATGAGGGTTTGTGAAAGGAAATAGAAAATATACGTACATAATGGACAACTATAGTGCAATACACAAGTGTAGTCACCAAAATTGATCGATGGCCCACGAAAAATCAAACACGACCGGTTTCCTATGTGTGGTTATAACTCAACGAAAAATGAAGGTTCGCGAAAGGTGATGCAAAATACGTGTATAGAATACACATCTATAGTGTAATCCATAATCGTAGTCACCAAAGTTGATAGATGGCCCACGAAAACTCAAACACGAGAGGTTTCCTAACTGCGGCTATAACTCACCAAAAAATGAATGTTCACGAAACTTGATAGAAAATACGAGTATATAATGGACAACTACATTGTAATCCTCAAGTGTAGTCACCAAAATTGATTGATGGCCCACGAAAACTTTAACACGAGCATTCTCGTAAATGCGGCTATAACTTAACAAAAAATAAAGGTTCGCAAAAGACGATATATAATACGTGTATAGAATGCACAACTATAGTGTAATCCACAATCATAGTACAAAAGTTGATCGATGGCCCACGAAAACTCAAACAGGAGTGGTTTCCTAAATCCGGATATAACTCACAAAAAAATGAAGGTTCATGAAAGGCGATTGTAATTATGAGTATAGAATGCACAACTACAGTGTAATCCACAAGCGTAGTCACCAAAATTCATTCATGCCCCATGAAAACTCATACTGAAGCATTTTCCTAAATGTGGCTACAACTCAAAACAAAATGAAGGTTTGCAAAAGGCGATAGAAAATATGAGTATAGAATGCTCAACTACAGTGTAATCCATAAGGGTAGTCACAAAACTTTATTGATGGCTCACAAAAACTCACACTCAAGCGGTTTCCTAAATGCGGGTATAACTGAACAAAAAATGAAGGTTCGTAAAATGGGATCGAAAATACACGTACATAATGGACAACCACAGTGCAATCCAAAATTGTAGTCACCAAACTTGATAGATGGCCCACAAAAACTCAAACACGTGCGGTTTCGTAAGTGCAGCTATAACTGAATCAAAACTGAAGGTTCACGAAAGGTGATAGAAAATATGGGTATAGAATGAACAACTACATTTTCATCCACAATCGTAGTCAACAAATTTGATCAATGGCCTATGAAAACTCAAACACGAGCGTTTTCCTAAACGCGATAATAACTCAACAAAAAATGAAGGTTCGTGAAAGGTGATTAAAAATATGTATAGAATGCGCAACTATAGCACAATCGACAATCCTAGTCACTAAAGTTGGATTGATGGCCCACAAAAAATGAAACATCAGTGGTTTCCTAAATGTGGCTATAACTAAACAAAAGATGATGGTTCGTGAAAGGTGATAGAAAATACGCATATAGAAGTTACAACTAAAGTGTAGTTCACAAGCGTAGTCACCAAAGTTGATTGTTGGTCCACAAAACCTCAAACACGAGCGGTTTCCTAAATGTGGCTATATTACTCAACAAAAAATCAAGAGTCGTAAAAGGCAAAAATTGGCCTTCATAATGCACAACTATAGTGCAATCCAAAATCGTAGTCATCAAAATTAATTAATGGCCTACGAAAACTCAAACACGCGTGGTTTCCTAAATGTGGCTATAACTCATCAAAAAGTGAAGATTCATGAAAGGCAATGGAAAATACGGGTACAAAATGGACAACTACATTGCAATCCACAATCGTACTCACCAAAGTTGATCAATGGTCCACAAAAACTCAAACACGAGCATTTTCCTAAATGCAGCTATAACTGAACAAAAAATGAAGGTTCGTGAAAGGTAATTAAAAATATGCGTACAAAATACTCAACTACAGTACAATCCACAATCGTAGTCACCAAAGTTGATCAATGGCCGACAAAAACTCAAACGCGAGCGGTTTCCTAAATATGGCTATAACTCAACAAAAAATAAAGCTTGACAAAAGGTAATAGAAAATACGAGTATAGAATGCACAACTACAATGTAATCCACAATCATAGTCACCAATGTTGATCGATGGCCCACGAAAACTCAAACGTGAGCGTTTTCCTAAATGCGGCTATAACTAGCAACAAAAAATGAAGGTTCGTGAAAGAAAATTAAAAATATGCATACATAATGCACAACTAAAATACAATCCACAATCGTAGCCATCAAAGTTGATCAATAGCTGACAAAAAGTCAAACGCGATAGGTTTCCTAAATGGGGTTATAACTCAATAAAAAATGAAGGTTTGCAAAAGGCAATAGAAAATATGTGTACAGAATGGACAACTATAGTGCAATCCAAAATTGTCGTCACCAAAGTTGATCGACGGCCTATGAAAACTCAAACATGAACGTTTTGCAAAATGTAGCTATAACTGAACAAAAAATGAAGGTTCATGAAAGAAGATTAAAAATATGATTACATAATGCACAACTATAGTACAATCCACAATCGTAGTCACCCAAGTTGATTGATGGCCCACAAAAACTCAAACTCGAGCAGTTTCCTAAATGCGGCAATAACTCAATAAAAAATGAAGGTTCACGAAAGGTGATAGAAAGGACGCGTATACAATGCACAACTAGAGTGTAATCCACAATTGTAGTCAACAAAGTTGATCGATGGCCCATCAAAACTCTAACGCGAGCATTGTCCTAAATGCAGTTATAACTCAACAGAAAATGAAGGTTCGTGAAAGGCGATTATAAATATGCGTGCAAAATGCACAACTATAGTACAATCCACAATCGTAGTTACCAAAGTTGATTGATGTCCCACAAAAACTCACACATGAACTAATCCCTAATTGCGGCTAAAAAATTAACAAAAAATGAAGGTTCATGAAAGACGATAAAATATACAAGTACAAAATGCACAACTATAGTATAATCCATAGTCGTAGTCACCAAAGTTGATCGATGACCCATGAAAACTTAAACATGAGTGTTTTCATAAATGTGGGTATAACTCAACAAAAAATGAAGGTTCATGAAAGGCGATAAAATATATGCATACATAATGCAAAACTACAGTGTAATCCACAATCGTAGTCACCAAAGTTGATCAATGACCTACAAAAGCTCAAAAATGAGCGTTTACCTAAATGTTGGGATAGCTCAACAAAAATTGAGGGTTCGTGAAAGGCTATAAAAAGTATTCGTACAAAATGCACAAATACAGTGTAATCAACAAAAAATAATGGTTCACGAAATGCGATAGAAGATAGGAGATATGTGTATGAAAAATGAAAAATGAAAGCTCACTAAAGGCGATAGAAGATAGAATATACGTGTATGAAAAATGAAAAATGAAAGCTCACGAAAGGCGATAGAAAATAAATGCATGGAATGTAGTCACCAAAGTTGTTTAATGGCCCATGAAAAGTCAAACACAAGTGTATTCCTAAATGCGGCTATAACTCAACAAAAAATAAAGGTTCGCGAAAGGAGATAGAAAATTAGCGTTCATAATGCACAACTATAGTGCAATCCAAAATTGTAGTCACGAAAATTGATCGATAGCAGATGAAAACTTAGACACAAGTGTTTACCTAAATGTGGCTCTAGCTCAAGATAATATGAAGGTTTGGGAAAGGCGACTAAAAATATGCGTACAAAATCTACAACTACAATACAATCCATAATCGTTCTCACCAAAGTTAATTGATGGGTCAAAAAAACTCACACATGAGGGGTTTCCTAAATGAGGCTACAACTCAACAAAAAATAAAGGTTCGTGAAAGGAGATAGAAAATACAAGTACCAAATCGACCACTACAGTGCAGTTTACAATCATAGTCACCAAAGTTGAGCGATGGCCCACAAAAACTCAAACACGAGTGATTTCCTATGTGGGGCACCGTATAACTCAACAAAAAATGAAGATTCACAGAAGTCGATAGAAAATATGTGCATAAAATGAAAAACTACAATGTAACCCACAAGCGTAGTCACCAAACTTGATTGATGGTGCATGAAAACTGAAACTCGAATGATTTCCTAAATGCAGCTATAACTCGACAAAAAGTGAATGTTTGTGCAAGGCAATTAAAACTATGTGTACAAAATGACAACCATAGTACAATCCACGATCGTAGTCACCAAAGTTGATCGATGGCCCATGCAGACTCAAACACAAGTAGTTTCCTAAGTACGGTTAAAACTCGACAAAAATATATGTTCACAAAAGGCTACAAAAAATACGCGTATAGAATGCACAACTATAGTATAATCCACAACCGTACTCACCAAAGTTGATTGACGGCCCACGAAAGTTCAAACATGAGTGTTTTCATAAATGTGGCTATAACTCAACAAAAAATGAAGGATTGTGAGAGACAATTAAAAATATGCATACAAAAAGTAAAACAACAACACAATCCACAATCGTAGTAACCAAAGTTGATTGATGGCCCACAAAAACTCAAACGTGAGTGGTTTCCTAAATGTGGCTATAACTCAAAAAATAATGAAGGGTCGTGAAAGACTATAGAAAATACGTGTATAGAATGTACAACTAGATTATAATCCACAATTGTAGTCACCAAAATTGATGGATGGCCCATAAACACTCAAACACAAGTGGTTTCCTCAATGTTGCTATAACTCAACAAAAAATGAAAGTTCGTGAAAGGTAATATAAAATACGTGTATAGAATACAAAACTACAATGTAATCTACAAGCGTAGCGACTCGAGTTGATCGATGGCACACAAAAACTCAAACTCGAGCTATTTCCTAAATGCGGCTATGACTCAACAAAAAATGAGGTTTCCTGAAAGGTGATAGAAAATAAATGTAGAGAATGGACAACTTGATTGTTATCTAGAATAGTAGTCACCAAAGTTGATTGATGGCCTGCGAAGACTCAAACATGAGCGATTTCCTAAGTGTAGCTATATAACTCAATGAAAAATCAAGGTTTGCAAAATGCGATAGAAAATACACATATAGAATGCACAACAACAATGTAATCCACAATCGTAATCACCAATGTTGATCGATGGCCCACAAAAGCTCAAACACGAGTAGTTTCCTAAATGCGGCTATAACTCAACAAAAAATGAATGTTTGCGAAAGGCGATAGACAATACGCCTACAAGATGGACAAGTACAATGCAATCCACACTCATAGTCACCAAAGTTGATTGATGGCCCACAAAAACTCAAACATCAGATGTTTCCTAAATGTGGCCATAACTGAACAAAAAATGAAGGTTCGCAAATGGCGATAGAAAATACACGTATAGAATGCTCAACTACAATGTAATCCACAAGTGTAGTCACCAAAATAGATCGATGGGCCACGAAAACTCAAGCCCGAGCGGTTTCCTAAATGCGGCAATACAAAATTCATGTATAGAATGCAAAACTATAGTGTAATCCATAAAGTGTAGTCATGAAAGTTGATTTATCAGCCACCTAAACTCAAACATGAGCAATTTCCTAAGTGCGCCTATAACTCAACATAAAATTAAGGTTCCCATAATGCAATAGAAAATACACGTAGAGAATTGATAACTATAGTCTAGTCCACAATCATAGTCAAGAATGTTGACCGATTTCCTACCAAAACTCAAACGCGAGCGGTTTCGTAAGTGTAGATATAACTCAACAAAAATTGAAGGTTACAGAAAGGCAATGGAAAATATGCATATATAATGTACAACTATAGTGTAATCCACAATTGTACTCACCAAAGTTGATCGTATGCGTATTTTTTATTGTATTTCGCGACCCTTCATTTTTTGTAGAGTTATAGCCGAGTTTAGGAAACTGCTCAAGTTTGAATTTTTATGGCCCATGAATCAACTTTGGTGACTACGATTGTGGATTGCACTTTATTTTCCAATTGTGTATGCATATTTTCTATTACCTTTCGTGAACCTTCATTTTTTTTGAGCCATAGCCGCATTTTGGAAACTGCTCATGTTTGAGTTTTCATGGGCTATCAATCAACTTTGTTGTCTACAACTGTGGATTGGACTGTAGTTGTCCATTCTATAGACATACTTTCTATCGCATTTCACAAACCTTCATTTTTTGTTGAGTTATAGGCACATTTAGGAAACCACTCGTGTTTGAGATTTTGTGAGCCATATTTTGGAAAGTGCTCATGTTTGAGATTTTATTGAGTTATAGCCATATGTAGGAAACCGCTCGTGTTTGAGTTATAGCTAATTTTTTAGAAAATGCTTGTGTTTGAGTTTTTGTGGGTGATCAATCAACTTTGGTTACTACGATTGTGGATTGTATTGTAGTTGTGCATTCTATACGCATATTTTTAATTGTTTTTCACAAACTTTCATTTTTTGTTCAGTTATAGCCGCATTTAGAGAAATGCTCGTGTTTCAATTTTTCTTGGTCCATCAATCAACTTTGGTGACTACGATTGTGGATTGCACTGTAGTGTGCATTCTATAAGTGTATTTTCTATTGCCTTTCACAAACCTTTATTTTTCGTTGAGCTATAGCCATAGTTGGAAAACCGCTCGTGTTTGAGTTTTGATGGGCTATCGATCAACTTTGGTGACTAGGATTGTGCATTGCACTGTACTTGTCCTTTCTGAATATGTATTTTCTATCGCCTTTCGCGAACCTTCATTTCTTGTTGAGTTATAGCCACATTTCGTAAACCGCTCAAGTTTGAGTTTTTGTGGGCCATCAATCAACTTTGGTGACTACAGTTGTGGATTACAGTAGAGTTGTCCATTATGTACATGTATTTTCTATCACCTTTCACAAACCTTCATTTTTTGTTGAGTTATAGCCACATTTAGAAAACCACTCGAGTTTGAGTTTTCCTGGGCGATCGATAAAATTTTGTGACTACGCTTGTGGATTACACTGTAGTTTTGCATTCTAGATACGTGTATTTCTCTTGCATTTCGCGAACCTTCATTTTTTTTTAAGTTATAGCTGCATTTAGGAAACCGCTCGAGTTTTAGTTTTCATGGGCCATCGATCAACTTTGGTGACAATGCTTGTGGATTACACTGTATTTTTGCATTCTATTCGCATATTTTTTATAGTCTTTCACAAACCTTCATTTTTGTTGAGTTATAGACGCATTCAAGAAAATCGCCCAAGTTTGAGTTTTTGTGGGTCGTCAATGAACTTTGGTGAATATGATTGTGGATTGTACTGTAGTTGTCCATACTATACATGTATTTTATATTGCCTTTCGCGAATCTTTATTTTTGTTTGAGTTATAGCCAAATTTAGGAAACCGCCCGAGTTTGAGTTTTTCTGGGCTATTGATCAACTTTGGTGACTACAACTGTGGATTGCACTGTAGTTGTCCATTATGTCCGTGTATTTTCTATCGCCTTTCAAGAACCTTCATTTCTTGTTGAGTTATAGCTGCATTTAGGAAACCGCTCGTGTTTGAGTTGTCGTGGGCCATTTATAAACTTTGGTGAATACGCTTGTGGATTACATTGTAGTTGTGCTTTCTATACATGTATTTTCTATTGCCTTCCGAGAACATTCATTTGTTGTTGAGCTATAGCCACATTTAGGAAATCGCTCATGTTTGATTTTTTTTGGGCCATCAGTCATCTTTGGTGACTACGGTTGTGGATTGTATTATAGTTGTGCATTATGTATGCATATTTTTAATTGCCTTTCACTAACCTTTATTTTTTGTTATGTTATAGCCACATTTAGGAAAAAGCTCGTGTTTGAGTTCTCTTGGGACATTGATCAACTTTGGTGACTACGATTGTGGATTGCACTGTAGTTATCCATTTTGTACGTATATTTTCTATCACCTTTCATGAAGCTTCATTTTTTGTTAAGTTATAGCTTCATTTAGGAAATCGCTCATGTTTGAGTTTTGGTGGGCCATCGATCAACTTTGCTGAATACAATTGTGGATTACACTATAGTTATGTATTCTATACATGTATCTTCATCACCTTTCGTGAACCTTCATTTTTTGTTGAGTTATAGCCGCATTGATGAAACCACTCATGTTTGAGTTTTTGTGGGCCATTGATCAACTTTGGTGACCACAATTGTGGATTGTACTATCGTTGTGCATTCTATATTCATATTTTTAATTGGCTTTCATTAACCTTCATTTTTTGCTGAGTTATAGCTGCATTAAGGAAAATGCTCATGTTTGAGTTTTCGTGGGCCATCAATCAACTTTGGTGACTACGATTTTGGATTACACTATAGTTGTGCTCTCTATACAGGTACTTTCTATTGACTTTCACAAATTTTCATTTCTTGTTTAGTTATAGCCGCATTTACGAAACTGATCATGTTTGAATTTTAGTGGGCCATCAATCAACTTTGATAACTACGATTGTGGATTGTACTGTAGTTCTGCATTCTGTACATATGTTTTTAATTGGCTTTCATGAACCTTCATATTTTGTTGAGTTATAGCCACATTTAGGAAAACACTCGTGTTAGAGTTTTCGTGGGTTTTCAGTCAACCTTGGTGACTACAATTGTGGATTAAACTATAGTTGTGTATTCTATACACATATTTTCTATCACCTTTTGTAACCTTCATTTTTGGTTGAGTTATAGTCGTATTTTGTAAACTGCTCGTATTTGAGTTTTCATGAGCTAGTGTTCAACTTTAGGGAGTAAAATTGTGGATTGCACTATAGCTTTCCATTATGTACGCATATTTTCTTTCACCTTTTGTGAAACTTCATTTTTGGTAGAGTTATAGCTGCACTTAGGAAATTACTCGTGTTTTAGTTTTTGTGGGCCATCAATCAACTTTGGTGACTATAATTGTGGATTGCATTGTAATTGTTAATTTTGTACACGCATTTTCTATTGCCTTTCGCGAACCTTCATTTTTTGTTGAGTTGTAGCCGCATTTAAGAAACTGCTTATGTTTGAATTGTTTTGGGCCATCGATCAACTTTGGTGACCACGATTTTGGATTGTACTATAGTTGTGCATTTTTTAAGCATATGTTTGAGTTTTAGTCGGCTATCAATAGAATTTGGTGACTATGATCGTGGATTACACTGTAGTTGTGCATTCTATACTCGTATTGTGTATCGCCTTTCGTGAACCTTCATTTTTCAGTGAGTTATAGGTGCACTTAGGAAATCGCTCGTGTTAGAGTTTTTGTGGGCCATCGATCGACTTTGGTGACTACGATTGTGGATTGTACTGTAGATATCCCTTCTATACGTGTATTTTCTATTGCATTTCATGAACATTCGGTTTTTGTTGAGTTTGAGTTGTTATGAGCCATTAATAAACTTTGGTGACTAGGATTGTGGATTGCACTGTTGTGCATTATGAATGCTTATTTTCTATCGCATTTCGCGAACCTTCATTTTTTGTTGAGTTATAGCCGCATTTAGGAAACCTCTCGTGTTTAAGTTTTTGTGGGCCATCGTTCAACTTTGGTGACTACAATTGTGGATTACACTATAGTTGTGCATTCTATACGTGTATTTTCTTTTGGGTTTTGGGAACATTTATTTTTTGTTGAGTTATAGTTGCACTTAGGAAACCACTGAATTTTGAGTTTTCATCGGCCATCGATCAACTTTGGTGACTACGATTGTGGATTGCACTATAGTTATACATTCTATACGTGTATTTTCTATCACCTTTCGCGAACCTTCATCTTTTGTTGAGTTATAGCCAAATTTAGGAAACCGCTCATGTTTGAGTTTTGGTGGGCCATCAATCAACTTTGGTGAATACGATTGTGGAATGTATTGTAGTTGTCCATTCTGTACGCATATATTTAATCACCTTTCACGAACCTTCATTTTATTTTTAGTTATAGCCGCATTTAGGAAAACGCTCATGTTTGAGTTTTTGTGGGCCATTGATCAACTATGGTGACTAAAGTTGTTGATGACACTATAATTTTGCATTCTATATGCATATTTTCTATCACCTTTTGTGAACCTAATTTTATCTTTGAGTTATAGCTGCAATTAAGAATCTGCTCGTGGTTGAGTTTTTGTGGGCCATCAATCAACTTTGGTGACTACGATTGTGGATTCTAGTAGGTGTGCATTCTATACATGTATTTTCACTCACATGTGAGAAACCCTCAAAAATATAATCTACGAAACAATTTTTTCTAGGAAAATTGAAAATATGGGTTTATTAGGTGTGTGCTAAAGAGAACTAGATCATCTGTTTTTATAAAAAATAATTTTTTCTTGAAAAAGATAGATTTTTTGAAAATAAGCAGTAGAGGTAGTAGAGCCAAAAATTTCAATCTTTTTATGAAGAATTCGAGAAATGGGTTTTGTAGAGAATGTCATTCTGAGTAGACCCAGATCGTCCTTTTTTCAAAAAACTAATTTTCACCAACATGCAAGAACCCCTCAAAAATAGAATATACGAAACAATTTATTTTTGTGAAATAAAAAATATGGGTTTTATAGGTGCTCATGTGCTGAAAGACCTAGATCGTCCGTTTTTTGAAAAAATAAGTTGTTCTTAAAAAAGATTGATTTTTTTGAAAAGTAGAAGTAGTATAGGTAACAGAGGAAATATTTTTAAATCTTTTTCTTAAAAACCTGAGAAATGGGTTTTGTAGAGAGTGTTATTATGATTAGACCCATATCGTCCTCTTTTTGAAAAGCTAATTTTTCGCCAACATGCAAGAACCTCTCAAAAATAGAATCCAGGAAACAATTTTTTTTGGGAAAATAAAAAATATGGGTTTTATAGGTGATGTGCTAAAAAGACCCAGATCACCAGTTTTTTGAATAAATTATTTGTTCTTCAAAGAGATTTTTTTGAAGAGTATAAGCAGTAGAGATAACAAAGACAAATTTTTTGAATCTTTTTATGAAAAATTTGACAAATGGATTTTGTAGAGAATGTCGTTTTGAGTACACCCAGATTGTTCTTTCTTCGTAAAACTAAATTTTCACCAACATGCAAGAACCCCTCAAAAATAGAATCTATGAAACAATTTTTTTTGGAAAAATTGAAATATGGTTTTTATAGGTGCTCGTGTGCTCAAGAGACCCAAAACATTTTTTGAAAAAATAAGTTATTCATGAAAAAGATAGTGTTTTTTTTAAAATGTAGAAGTAGTAGAGGTAAATTTTTTGAAAAACTATTTTTTCTCGAACATGCAAGAACCCCTCAAAAATAGAATCTATGAAAAAAATTTGTTTGGAAAAATTGAAATATGGTTTTTATAGGTGCTCGTGTGCTCAAGAGACCCAAAACATTTTTTGAAAAAATAAGTTATTCATGAAAAAGATAGTGTTTTTTTTAAATGTAGAAGTGGTAGAGGTAAATTTTTTGAATCTTTTAATGAAAAACCTAAGAAATCGGTTTTGTAGAGAATGTCATTCTGAGCATGCCCAAATCATTCTTTTTTTGAAAAACTATTTTTTCACGAACATGCAAGAACCCCTCAAAAATCAAATCTTTCAAACAATTTTTTTTGGGAAAATCGAAAATATGGGTTTTATAGGTGCTCGAGAGCTAAAGAGACCAAGATCATCCCTTTTTTTTTAAATAAGTTGTTCTTGAAAAAGAGTTTTTTTTTAAAAGTAGAAGCAGTAGTAATAGAGTTAAATTTTTTGAATCTTGTTATGAAAAATTTGAGTAATAGGTTTTTTAGAGAATATCATTCTGAATAGACCCAGATCGTCCTTTTGTCAAAAAAAATATTTTTCACCAACATGGAAGAACCCTTCAAAAATAGAATCTACAAAACAATTTTTTTTTTCAGGAAAATAAAAATATATGGGTTTTATTGGTACTCGTGTGTTAAAGAGACCCAGATCTTCCGTTCTTTGAAAAAAAAAAATCTTCTTGGAAAAGATAGATATTTTTTAAAAGTAAAAGCAGTAGAGGTAATAGAGGCAATTTTTTTGAATCTTTTCATGAAAAATCTTACAAATGGGTTTTGTAGAGAATGTTGTTCTAAGTAGATCCAGATCATCCTTTTTCCAAAAACCTAATTTTTCACCAACATAGAAAAACCCCTCAAGAAGATAATGTATGAAACAATTTTTTTCAGAAAATAAAAAATATGGGTTTTATAGGTGCTCATGTGGTGAAGGGATTTAGATCTTCGGTTTTGAGAAAGAATAAGTAGTTCTTGAAAATGATATTTTTCTAAAAAGTAGAAGCAATAGAGGTAACAGAGGCAAATTTTTTGAATCTTTTTACGAAAAATCTGAGAAATGGGTTTTGTAGAGAATCTCGTTCTGAGTTAATCTAGATCATTCTTTTTTCGAAAAACTAATTTTTCACCAAAATGCAAGAGCCCCTCAAAAATAGAATCCACCAAACAATTTTTTTTGCAAAAATCGAAATATGGATTTTATAGGTGCTGGTGTGCTCAAGAGACCCTAATCATTTGTTTTTTGAAAAAATAAGTTGTTTTTTAAAAGGATTTTTTTTTTTGAGAAGTAGAAGCAGTAGAGGTAATAGAAACAAATTTTCTGAATCTTTTTATGAAAAATATGAGAAATGGGTTTTGTAGAGAATGTCTTTCTGAGTAGAGCCAGATCATCCTTTTTTCGAGAAACTAATTTTCACCAACATGCAAGAACCCCACAAAAATACAATCTACAAAATAGTTTTTGTGGGGAAAATAAAAAATATGGGTTTTATAAGTGCTTGCATGCTAAACAAACCCAAATCGTCTGTTTTTTGAAAAAATAAGTTGTTCTTGAAAAAGATAGATTTTTTTTGAGAAGTAGAAGCAGTAGAGGTATCACAGGCAATTTTTTTGAATCTTTTTTATGAAATATCTAAGAAGTGGGTTTTTTAGAGAATGTCGTTCTAAATAGAGTCAGATCGTTCTTTTTTCGAAAAACTAATTTTTCACCAACATGCAAGAACCCTTATAAAATATAATGTACAAAACAATTTTTTTTTTAAAATAAAAAATATAGGTTTTATAGTTGCTCGTGTGCTAAAGAAACCCAAATTGTCCATTTTTTGAAGAAATAATTTGTTCTTGAAAAAACTAGATTTTTTTGAAAACTAGAACCAGTAGAGGTAATAAAGGTAATTTTTTTGAATCTTTTTATGAAAAATCTGAGAAATGGGTTTTGTAGAGAATGTCATTCTTAGTAGATCCAGATCGTCCTTTTTTTGAAAAACTAATTTTTCACCAACATGTAAAAACTCCTCAAAAATAGAATCTACGAAACAATTTTTTTTGGGAAAATAAAAAATCTCGGTTGTATAGTTGCTTGTGTGTTGAAGAGACCCAAATCATCTGTTATTTGAAAAAATAAGTTTTTTCTTGAAAAAGATAGATTTTTTTAAAAAGTAGTAGTAGTAGAGGTAATAGTAGCTTTTGTGGATGCTCAGTTTATAAAGAGACCCAGATCGTCTGTTTTAAAAAAAAATAAGTTGTTCTTAAGAAACATAGATTTTTTTGAAAAGTAGAAGCAGTAGAAGTAACAAAGCCAATTTTTTTAAATCTTTCTATGAAAAATCGTATACATGTGTATAAAACCCATATTTTTGATTTTACCAAAAAAAATTTGTTGAGCTATACCTCACTTAGTAAAACGCTCGTGTTTGAGTTTTCGTGGGGCATCGATCAACTTTGGTGACTGCGATTGTCGATTACACTGTAGTTGTGCATTTTATATGTGTATTTTCTATAATCTTTCACAAACCTTCATTTTTTTGTTGTGTTATAGCAGTATTTAGAAAACTGCAAGTGTTTGAGTTTTTGTGGGCTATCGATCAACTTTGGTGACTACGATTTTGGATTACACTAATGTTGTGCATTCTATATGCATATGTTATATCGCCTTTCGCGAACCTTCATTTTTCGTCGAGTTATAGCTTCACTTAGGAAACCGCTTGTGTTTGAGTTTTTGTCAACCATTGATCAATTTTGGTGACTACGATTGTGGATTGCACTATAGTTGTGCATTTTGTAAGCATATTTCTGATCGCCTTTTGTGAACCTTCATTTTTTGTTTAGTTATAGCAGTATTTATGAAACCTCTCATATTTGAGTTTTCGTGGGCCATCAATCACCTTTGCTTACTACAATTGTGGATTACACTGTAGTTGTTCATTCTATACACGTATGTTTTATTGCCTTTAGCAAACCTTCATTTTTTGTTGAGTTATAGCCGCATTTAGGAAACTGCTCTTATTTGAGTTTTTCGTGGGCCATCGATCAACTTTCGTGACTACGCTTGTGGATTACATTGTAGTTGTGCTTTCTATACATGTATTGTCTATTGCCATTTGAGAATCTTCATTTTTTGTTGAGCTATAGCCGGATTTAAGAAATCACTCATGTTTGAGTTTTTTTGGGCCATCAATCAACTTTGGTGACTATGGTTGTGGATTGTATTGTTGTTATGCATTCTGTACGCATATTTTTAATTGCCTTTCATGAACCTTTATTTTTTGTTGAGTTATAGCCCCATTTAGGAAAAATCTCATAGTTTTCTGGGGCCATCGATCAACTTTGGTGAGTACAATTTTGGATTGCTCTATAGTTTTCCATTCTATACGTGTATTTTCTATCGCCTTCGTGAACCTTCATTTTTTGTTGAGTTATAGCCGCATTTAGTAAACCGCTTGTGTTTGAGTTTTCATGGTTCATCGATCAACAATGGTGACTATGATTGTGGATTGCATTGTAGTTGTGCATTATGAAGTCTAATTTTCTATCCGCTTTCACGAGCCTTCATTTTTTGATGAGTTATAGCTGCATTTAGCAAACTGCTCATATTTCAATTTTCTTGGGCCATGAAACAAATTTGGTGACTACTATTTTGGATTACACTATAGTTGTGCATTCTATACGCTTATTTTCTATCACTTTTCGTGAACCTTCATTTTTCGTTGAGCTATAGCCGTACTTAGGAAACTGCTCGTGTTTGAGTTTTCATGGGCCATCGATCTACTTTGGTGACTGTACTTGGTGATTACACTGTAGTTGTCCATTTTCTACACATATTTTCTATTGCCTTCCATAAACCTTCATTTCTTGTTGAGTTATAGCCTCATTTAGGAGACCACTCGAGTTTGAGTTGTCGTGGGACATCGATCAACTTTGGTGACTACAGTTTTGATTACATTGTGGTTGTTCATTCTAGATGCATATTTTCTATCGCCTTTCGTGACCTTTTATTTTTTGTTGAATTATACCTGCAACTGGCAAGCCGGTGATGTTTGAGTTTTTGTGAGCCATCAATTAAGTTTGGTGACTACGATTTTTTATTACACTATAGTTGTGCATTCTATACATGTAGTTGATATAGCCTTTCTCGAACCTTTATTCTTTTTTGAGTTAAAGCCACATTTAGGAAACTACTCATGTTTGAGTTTCTCTGGGCCATGAATAAACTTTGGGGACTACAATTGTGGATTCCATGTAGTTTTCCATACTATACATGTATTTTCTATTGCCTTTCGCGTACCTTATTTTTTTCTGAGTTATAGCCGCATTTAGGAAACCGTGCAAGTTTGAGTTTTTCCAGGTCATCGATCAGCTTTGGTGACTACGATATTGTATTGCACTATAGTTTTCTGTTATGTACGTGTATTTTCTATCATATTTTACGAACCTTCTTTTTTTGTAGGGTTATAGCCACATTTAGGAAGCCGCTTGTGTTTAATTTTTCATCGGCCATCGATAAACTTTGGTGACTACTATTGTGGATTGCACTATAGAGTTCCATTTTGTACGTGTATTTTGTATTCCCTTTTGTGAACCTTTATTATTTGTTGAGTTATAGTTGCATTTAAGAAATCACTCGTATTTGAGTTTTCGTAGGCCATCGATCAACTTTGGTGAGTACAATTATGGATTTCACTGTAGTTTTCCATTCTATACGCTTATTTTCTATTGCCTTTCGTGAACCTTCATTTTTTTCTAAGTTATAGCCGAATTTATGAAAACATACGTGTTTAAGTTTTTGTGGGCCGTCGATCAAATTTGGTGACTACGATTGTGGATTACCTTTTAGTTGTGTTTTCTATACCCATATTTTCTATCACCTTTCGTGAAACTTCATTTATTGTTGAGTTATAGCTGCATTGAGGAAACCACTCATGTTTGAGTTTTTGTGGGCCATCAAATGTTCGTGAAAGGTGATAGAAAATTAGCATTGATAGTGTAGAATTATAGTGCAATCCACAATTGTAGTCACCAAAGTAGATCGATGACCCACAAAAACTGAAACATATGCAGTTTTCTAAATAATGCTATAACTCAAAAAAAATGAAGGTTTTCGAAAGGTGATAGAAAAAATACACGTATAGACTAGACAACTACAGTGCACTCCACAATCGTAGTCACAAAAGTTGATCGATGGCCCAAGAAAACTAAAACATGAGAAATTTTCTAAGTGCGGCTATAAGTTAATGAAAAATGATGGTTCACAAAAGGTGATAGAAAATACACGTATAGAATGCACAACTACAGTGTAATCCAATATCATGGACACCAAAGTTGATAGATTGCCCACAAAAACTTAAACATGAGCATTTTCCTAAATGCAGCTATAACTCAATGAAAAATGAAGGTTTGTGCAAGGCGATTAAAAATATGCATACAAAATGCACAACTAAAATATAATCCACAAGCATAGTCACCAAAGTTGATCGATGGCCCATGAAATCTCAAACACGAGCGATTTCCTAAATGCGGCTTTAACTCAATAAAAAATGAAGATTCGAAAAAGGTGATAGAAAATACGTTTACAGAATGGACAACTACAGTGCAATCCACAATCGTAATCACCAAAGTTGATCGATGGCCCACGAAAACTCAAACACGATCGGTTTCCTAAATGCGGCTATAACTCAACAAAAAATGAAGGATCGTGAAAGGTGAAAAATAATACGTGTATAGAATGGACAACTACAGTGCAATCCACAATCATAGTCACCAAAGTTGATCGATGGCCCATGAAAACTCAAACATGAGCGTTTTCCTCAATACGGCTATAACTCAACAAAAATTGGAGGTTCGTGAAAGGCAATTAAAAATATGTGTACAAAATGCACAACTATAGTACAATCCGCAATTTGAGTCACCAAAGTTAATTGACAACCCACAAAAACTCAAACATGAGCGGTTTCCTAAATACGGCTATTACTCAATAAAAAAATGAAGTTTCGTGATAGGTGATAGAAAATACATTTATAGAATGCACAACTATAGTGTAATCGACAATCGTAGTCACCAAAGTTGATCGATGGCCGATGAAAACTGAATAATGAGTGTTTACTTTAATGCGGTTCTGACTCAATAAAAAATAAAGGTTTGTCGAAGGAGATTAAAATATGCATACATAATGCACAACTACAGTACAATCCACAATTATAGTCACCAAAGAGTATCAACGGCCCGAAAAAATTCAAACATGAGTGGTTTCCTAAATGCTGCTATAACTCAACAAAAAATGAAGGTTCACAAAAGGCAATAGAAAATACGTGTATAGAATCAAAAACTATAGTGTAATCCACAAGCGTTGTCACCAAAGTTGATGAATGGCCCATGGAAACTCAAACACGAGCAGTTTCCTCAATTTGGCTATAACTCAACCAAAAAAGAAGGTTCGCGAAAGGCGATAGAAAATACGCGTACATAATGGACAACTATAGTGCAATCCACAATCGTAGTCACCAAAGTTGATTGATGGCCCACGAAAACTTAAACACGAGTGTTTTACTAAGTGGGGCTATAACTCAACAAATATTTTTGGGAAAATCGAGAATATGGGTTTTATACACGTGTATAGGATTTTTCATAGAAAGATTCAAAAAAATTGCCTCTGTTACCTATACTGTATTGTACTTCTCAAAAAAATCTATCTTTTTCAAAAACTACTTATTTTTTAAAAAACTGGACGATCTAGGTCTGTTTACAACATGAGCATCTATAAATCCCATATTTTTGATTTTCCCAAAAAATATTGTTTCGTAGATTCTATTTTTGAGGGGTTCTTGCATGTTAATGAAAAAATAGTTTTTTGAAAAAATGACGATATGGGTTTTCTTAGAGTGACATTCTCTACAAAATCCATTTCTCAGATTTTTCATAAAAAGATTCAAAAAATTTGCCTCTGTTACCTCTAGTGCTTCTACTTCTCAAAAAAATCTATCTTTTTCAATAACAACTTATTTTTTCAAAAAACGGACGATCTGGATCTCTTTAGCACATGAGCACTTTTAAAACCCATATTTCGATTTTCCCCAAAAAAATTGTTTTGTAGATTCTATTTTTGTGGAGTTCTTCAATGTTGGTGAGAATTAGTTTTTCAAAAAAAGGACGATCTGGGTCTATTCAGAACGACATTCTCTACAAAACCCATTTTTTAGAGTTTTCATACACAAATTCAAAAGATTTGCTTCTGTTACTCTGCTTCTACTTCTCAAAAAAATCTATCTTTTTCAAAAACAACTTATTTTTTCAAAACATGGACGATCGAGGTCTCTTTAGCATATGAGAACCTATAAAACCCATATTTCAATTTTCCAAAAAAAAAAAGTCTCGTGGATTCTATTTTTGAGGGGTTCTTGCATTTTGGTGAAAAATTAGTTTTTGAAAAAAAGACCATCTGGGTCTACTTAGAACGAAATTCTCTACAAAACCCATTTTTGAAAATTTTCATAAAATGATTCAAAAGATTTGTCTTTGTTACCTCTACTGCTTCTATTTTTCAAAAAAATCTATCTTTTTCAAAAACAACTTATTGTGTCAAAAAATGGACGATTAGGGTCTCTTGAGCACACAAACACCTATAAAACCCATATTTGAATTTTCCCCAAAAAAATTGCTTGGTGGATCCTATTTTTGAGGGGTTTTTGCATGTTGGTGAAAAATTACTTTTTCCAAAAAATGACGATCTAGATTTACTCAGAATAACATTCTGTATAAAACCCATTTATCAGATTTTTCATAAAAAGATTCAAAAAATTCCCCCTGTTACCTCTACTACTAATTTTTAAAAAAATCTATATTTTTCAAGAAATACTCATTTTTTCAAAAAACAAATGATCTAAATCTCTTCAGCACACAAGCACCTATAAAACCCATATATTTTTTTTTCCCAAAGAAAATTGTTTCATAGATTCTATTTTTGAGGGGTTCTTTCATGTTGGTGAAAAATTATTTTTTCAAAAAAAAGGACGATTTGGGTTTACTCATAACGACATTCTCTACAAAATCCATTTCTCATATTTTTGATAAAAAGTTTCAAAAAAATTGCCTCTAATACCTCTATTGCTTCTACTTTAAAAAAAACACTATATTTTTCAAGAACAACTTTTTTTTTTTTAAAAATGATGATCTGGGTCTCTTTAGTTCTCGAGAACCTATAAAAACCATATTTTGATTTTTTGAAAAAAATTGTTTCGTAGATTCTATTTTTGAGGGGTTCTTGCATGTTGTTGAAAAATTAGTTTTTCGAATAAAGGACGATCTGGGTCTACTCAGAACAACATTCTCTACAAAACCCATCTCTTTGATTTTTCATAAAAAGATTTAAATTTTTTTCCTTTGTTAGCTCCACAACCTTTACTTTTCAAAAAAATCTATTTTTTTCAATAACAACTTATTTTTTCAAAAACTAGACAATCTGGGTCACTTTACAACATGAGCATCTACAAAGCCCATATTTTCAATTTTCCAAAAAAAAATTGTTTCATAGATTCTATTTTTGAGGGGTTCTTGTATGTTGGTGAAATATTAGTTTTTTGAAAAAAGGACAATCTAGGTGTATTCAAAATGACATTGTCTACAAAACCCATTTATCCCATTTTTCATTAAAAGATTCAAAAAAATCCCTTTTTTTTTTAAAAGGAAAAAACAGGTTTTACAGGGACCTGAAACCACAAAGTTAAAAACTACAAAGATAGAGCATAAAAAGTTTGAAAAAACAGTCAGCTGTCCCAAAAAGGAAACGACATCACAAAGAGACAATAGGGTCCAGAAAAAAGGACAGCCAAAAAACTAGAAACAACCACCGCAGCATTACTCCAAGGTGTTCATCAGCTCCTCGGCTTCCTTTTCAACTTCATTCATATCCTGTAACCCCTGCTTTAGGATTTGAACCATGTGTGGAGAAGTAGGGGCCTTCCTCTTCATATTAGCCTGGGTGCGAGTCAGAATCCCTTTAGCAACAGATCTGCTACAACCTCTGTTCGCATCCAAGTCCACGACCAGCGAGCCCTTTTGATTTTTTTCTAACTTTTCCACCATGGCATTGTGCCTAGAAATTTTGTAATTATTTGCCACAGTGGCCCTGATATTTTGGCCAATCTTGGACATATTACACTCGAGCCTAGTCAATCTTTCCTCCTGCGACTGCTGTCTTTTCCCCGGTAAGGGGGTGTCCTGTCCCTCATTCTCATTACAGCTACAGCTAATCTTCTACTCCAATTCCATGACTCTATTGCTGAGATCTCTATTACGGCCCTTCAAGTCACAAACTTCCTTCTGGGTCCACTTAAGAACAGTGAAAAGACCATCCATACTTTTTTCTGCCACATTCATTATGTCCTCAGGCCTGAGGTTATTCAGGGCAGAATTAATTTCACCCTGATTAGGGGAATCTTTAGGGGCATTCACAAATCTTCCAAACGCAAGGGTACTAGGGGCCGACTCTTTACTAACCATAGGTTTATCAGAAAGAATTTCCATAGAATTCCCCGAGTACGAGACTAATTTCGTAACCGAGGTACCTTTAAAACTAGAGACCAAACCCGGGGTAGGGCAACCAGGAGACGGCTGGGGATTATAACAAGACGGCGAAGCAAAACCCAGGATAGGGCAATCATGCGAAGGCTGCGGATTAGGACAAGAAGGTAGAGTAGAATCCATAAGGGCATTCCGACAAGAAAGGGACTGGGGAGCAGTGGTTTTAGACCCAACAAAGGCAAAAACAGGAGGGGCCAGGGGATCGTTTTCCCTGCTACTTTCCGTATCCTCATCATCCAAATCCCCAACATCAACAATTTTAGGCATAGCAGGTAAATTTTGATAATGCTCATAGATGAGCCTGACAAGACCAGGGTGAATAATAGAAATCCTCCTAGGGTTTCTTTCAACTTCATCAAGGAAATTCTTCAGAGAAGAGAATAAGTAAAAAGGCAAAGAGATACGAACCTTGTGACAGAAGTGGTTCAAAATAGCAAAGTGATAACCATACGCCCTGGTGAAGCGCCCGTCAACCGTGATATACTCCATAATGACTCTTAAAACTTTCCTCCAAATTGATTTAATGGACTCCACATCAAAATAGCTATTGGCAACCTTAACCAGCTTAGCCTTCTCCTTGTCTTTTTTAGGAAATGTTATGACCGCTTCATCAGAGAACTGCCGGTCTTGATAAAATTTCACACTCTCAGTCGAAAGACCAGTAATCTCACCGATAATTTGCTCATTCAGCTTAACATTCCTACCAAACAACACAATCTCACCATTTTTCTAGTTTTTGGCAAAATAGTCCAGTGCTATCTCGTCAGTACCATGGAGCTTTTCCAAAAATGGGACTAAACCTCCCTTTTCAATTTTTTCCCAAGCTTTAGCATTCTTTCTGTGCTCTTGAAAGTAGCTCGGCTCAACACGTTTTCTCTCTCCCCCATCTTCAAATCTCTGTTATACCACACCCTACAATTGCTCTGGGTCCCGTTAAGACATATATTACTAGACACCCAGAAAGTGTGTCAGAAACGCTTCTTGAAAAGGAAAATGACATCGATCCCATCAAATCTAATGAAATCGACATACCTGATCTTTATCCACTTCATCATGGCGAAGACAAACTTCTCTTCCATGCATTGAATCATAATAAATTAGCGCTTTCACCTCAGAATGGAGGTAGTCATTCTTCCTCCACATGTTTTCCCCACCCTTCTTAACCCCTTCATTGGCAAAGTAATCAGCCACCTTATTGGCTTCTCTATAGGCGTGGAAAACTTTCACTTTGTTGAATTTACTTAATAAGACAATTGTATCTTCGATCCACTTTTTAATGGTCCACAAGGGAAGGGTAATCCCAAGAATGCAATTTATTATATTCATAGAATCTCCCTCCAACCAAAGACATTTCGTGTTCATCTTGAAAGCTAAGTTAACTACGTGATAAGCCCCAACAGCTTCCGCAACATGATTAGTTTGGGTGCCGATATCCACAGCAAAAGCCACAATAAAAGCCCCCGTATTGTCCCTTAAAACACACCCATTGCCAGCTTTCCCAGGGTTGCCTGTAGCAGCACCATCAAAATTGGCTTTCAACCAACCCAAAGGTGGTAAAGACCAACTAGCATTTTCCCTCCCACAAAAGTCAAGCGTGGGAACATTTAAAGCTACTAATTTTGAATTCCACTTTTCAGCAGTAGCAATATCAAAAGGAGACCAAGTAGCTTTATCCACCCTTTTTCTAGGGATTAAAGATAAATTTTCCTTTATTGCCCTAAAAAAAAATTCATACAAATCCCCCTCCAACTTCTCTTTTTCCCTAAACACTATGTTGTTCCTTTCCTTCCAAATACTCCATGACACAAAAGGTAGAACAAAAGACCAGAGCCTACGCACAAAAGGGTTTTTTGACGGAGCTTTCCATTGCAAGAAAAAGTCTTCGACCGAAGCAGGGGAAACCCAGACCACTTCAAGAAGTGCAAAAATTTTTCCCCAGATGTGTGAAACAAAAGGACAATGAAGGAAAAGATGATTAACAGTCTCAACATCATTCCTGCACATGTAGAATCTGTTAGGTAATTGAATTCCTCTGTTACCAAGATTGTCCAAAGTGAGAATCTTATTCTATAGCATTATCCAATAGAAAATATTGATTTTAGGAATCAAGAGATTAATCCAAGCCTTAGCCTAGAAGGGCGGCGGCTCCATTGGACTAACCAACATAGAAGTAGCAGAAGAAACTGAAAAAATGCCAGACAGATTGTCTATCCAAACAGCAAGATCATCCACCTGGTGTTGAGCCCTAAAGGAAGATTGAACAGGGCTAAGGTCCAGACTGATGGTCTTCAAATCAACCCAACCCCCATTCCTCCAGTAATGTTTGACCAAGACCCCGAATTCCCTTTTACAATCATTCATCCATTTACTGACTTTCTCATTTCTGATTAAAGGATCCTTAAAAAGCCATCTGTCTTCCCAAAATCTAACAAAATTTTCTTTTCCAACCAACCAACCAGTTCCCATTTCTAGCAACTTTCTACCTCTACTCATATCATTCCAGCATACAGACCCACGAGGTAAAAAAGAAGAATTTATAACATCATTAAGAGACTCACAGTTGCTAAAATATTTGTCTTTTAAGGTATCTCGCCATTCCCCTCTCAAAGTAAGAGTTCTCCAAAGCTGTTTAGCAAGAAGGGACAGATTCAGCACTTTAATTTTCCTTAAGCCTAGGCCACCTCTCGATTTAGGTCTACAAACCAGATCCCAACCAACGAGTGGCATTCTCTTCTTATCCTCCACACCAAACCACATAAACCTCTTTTGAATTTTTTCAATAGCTTCAACGTATTTAGCAGGAATTTTAAATAAACTAAGAGCATACACAGGAAGATTTTGTAAAGAGGCCTTGAGGAGCTGGATTTTTCCAGTTTGACTGAGAAGAGCTTCTTTCCACCCCGATAGCTTCTTATTGAATTTTTCAACCAAAGATATCCAGAATGATTCCAAGGGTTTAATGAAAAGAGGCAAACCAAGATAGGTTGACGGTAGAGGCTCAATCCGACATCCAAGAATCTGAGCAAGTTTAACTTGTCTATGCTCAGGAGTGTTGAGGAAGAAAATTGAACTCTTAGCCCTATTAACAACTTGCCCAGAAGCAGATTCATAAAGATTCAAAATCCTTTTGAAAGTCTTAGCTTTAGCCACAGTAGATCTTCCCATGAGAATGGTGTCATCAACAAATTGTTGGTGGGAACAGGTTAGAAGAGAAGAGGAAGGTCTTAGACCAACAAGGGATCTTTGATCAGTAAGCTTTTTAATATTTCTTCCCAAACACTCAGCCAAAATTGTAAACAGAATAGGAGAGATAGGATCTCCCTGTCTGAGACCTCTTGAAGTCTGAAAAAACCTTGAAGGTGACCCGTTCACAATGACAGAAGAAGTAACTGTCGAAACAAGCTAGTTCACCAGCTGGATGACTCTGTTATTAAAACCAAACTTGACCAGGATTTTAAATAAAAAATTCCAATCTACTCGATCATAGGCTTTGGAAATGTCCAATTTAAGAATGAACCCTTCAGTGTTCGAGACCATTAAAGAATGTAAATTCTCATGAACAGTGATAACAGAGTCCAGAATTTACCTACCTGGCACAAAACCATTCTGCTGCGGAGAAATCATTTGAGGAAGCAAAGAAAGCATTCTTGTAGTTAAAACCTTCAAAATGATTTTATAGATAGAATTGCAAAGGCTGATTGGTCGAAAAGCTTGAAACTTCGAAGCCCCAGGTTTTTTTGGAATAAGGACCAAAAAAGTAGCATTAAGTTCTTTCAAAAGACATCTTGATCCAAAGAATTCCTTGACAGCCTTCTCAACATCCAACTCAACAATTTCCCAGAACACTTGGAAGAAGAATAAAGGAAAACCATCAGGTCCAAGAGCTTTATTGCCATCAAAAGAGAAGATAGCTTTCCTTATTTCAGCCTTGGAAGGAATAGCAGTGATCATAGAATTTTCAATATGACCAATCACCTAGGGTATAGCCTCAAGCAAGGAATCTTGAGCATCAGGTACAATCTCTCCATTACAAGAAAGAAGGTTATTGAAAAAAAGAATAGCCTGTTTCTTGATATCATCTTCCTCCTCAAACCTAGTCCCATTTACATCAATGTAAGCAATTCTATTAGCAGCCCTATGTTTCGAAGCAGACAGGTGAAAAAATCTGGTGTTCCTATCTCCCTCAGTCAACCAAGACACCCTAGATCTTTGCCGCCAAAAAACTTCCTCTTTAGCAATGATGTCATGCAATTGAGTGAGAAGTTCATTTTCCTTTTCTCTGTAATTATCAATGTACCCCCATTTCTGGATTTTAGCCTAGATCTCCTGGAGTTTACCCTGAATATCCATCTTAGTTCCAAAGATATTCCTAAAGGCGTCCTTTTCCATCTCCTCAAATTGAATTTCACTTCCTTTAATTTTTTTGCAATCCTGAACATAGTTGTGCCAATAATGTTAATATTCCACCATCTACTGATTTCCTCAAAGATTCGAGGGTGAGATAACCAGAATTTTTTGAATCTAAAGGGGGAGTTCTTTTTCACCTTTGTAGGATCTGCCGTTAGACAAATGGGAAAATGATTAGATCCCACCCTTGATAAATCTCTCAAAGCACAAAAATAGTCTATAAACCATTGACCAGAAACAAGGGCCCTATCAAGTCTCACTTGGATCAAATTAGGTCCAATCCTCCTATTAGTCCAAGTATATGAAGCACCTTGCAGGTCAAGATCTATCAAGGCATTACTGTTAATGAAGTCAAAGAGGCCTGATTTGCTATCCCAGTTAACTTGAGAACCCCAAATTTTTCATTATTTAGGAGAGGAGTATTGAAGTCTCCCATGACCACCCAGTGCTCATTAGCAAAACACTTTCAAAAACCAGACAACTCATACCAAAATGAATTTCTAGCATTCTTACATTCGGGGCATATATATTGGACTGAATCTAGCAAAAATTGTCTCTTATGTGGGTAAATCTAGTGGCCACAAAATTACCATTCTCCATTAAGGGCTCACCTTTAATAAATGACTTGTTCCAAAAAGTAACAATTCCCCCTGAAGCACCAACAAAACTATTTCCATGAGCCCCACAGTTCTGAAATTTTTTAAAGCATTCTACTTTATCTTTAGGCATTTTTGTTTCTTGAACAAGAAGAATATCAGGTTTGTGGTCCCTAACAAAATTTTGCAAGACATCCTTTTTATGACGGCTATTTAGCCCTCTTATATTCCAAGACATGATTTTCATTTCTTACCTGGGGATTGAAGTATCTCCGGGATGGTCATTTGGATCCCATCCGCAATATCCTGAAGGCTGCTGTGTTCCCTTTGCCATTTTTCTAATCTCTTTCCCTGGCCAGGCTTATTATTCCGATAGTCCGCCTTGGCCCTAGTTCTTGTGATCATTCCACTTGATGTTTCCATCCTCTTTTTTCTTTCCTTCTTTGATCTTGACTATGAAATAACCTCCTCCCATTCAGTCTCATCTTGGCTTTCCAACTCTCTTCCTGATTCCCAATCCTTCTTAGAAAAAAGCCTCTAATCCCAAGGAAGGGTATCCATTAAGCCATTCTTGGCTTATGGAATATTGATATTAGGTGTTTTCATTTTCACGCTTTGGGTCTCAAAAGTATCCCTCACAACTTCCAGAGTGGTGTTCTCCAATTCCTGATCCCCATTTGAGCGAGGGCTATCAGCAGGAAATTGAGAAGGGAAAGGTATTCCTATCTCGAGGGACAAACCCTTAATTGGTATTTCCTCCACACCAGGCACATTCATACTACCAGCCAACACCAAAGGTGAAGGCGATACAAAACCTATTTCTTCACAGCTTATTTCAACCTTCTTCTGAGTATCCTGGGCTCCCTCCACAGAGTAAATTTCTTTCTTACTATCCATATGTGGTGAGATCATGGATTTAGGATCCTTAGGATCTGAAGAGCTAGTACATTCTATACCAGGGCAAGCATCCTTATGCAAACATCTATGGTTTGCCTTCAAATTAGGAGCAGAAGTGTGTCTTTCAAGATTCTCCTTCACACTAGGGGCAGAAATTTGCCTCACCTCCTCAGATATTTTCCTCCACAGAGTCTTAGGGTTAGCAACTTTCTCCTTTTCACTTTTATTGTTTAGCGGGCACTTTTTTGCCCAATGTCCAGATTTTCGGCATTTAAAGCAAACAAAGGGTGTGGTCTTGAATTCAATAGCTTGCTTCCAAACTCCCAACTTGGATTGGATGTCAATCGAAGAAGGGAGATCAGCATTTTGAGAAACCCCAACACAGATTCTAGCAAAGACCAAACGCTTTCTAGCCGCAGTCATTGAATCAATGGACAGGAGTTCTCCAAAGGAGCAGACAATCCCATTGAAAATATCTGTATTCCAATACTCCAAAGAAAGACCAGGCAATCTAGCCTAGACAGGCACCATTTCAAAAATGGAGTCAGATAGATCAACCCTATAAGACCACTTCTTTAGGGCCAAGGAAGACTTTCCGATAAGCCAAGGGCCACCACTCCTGACAGCCCTGGAATCCTCTTTTTAGGTGAACTAAAAGGCAAAAAAACCTCTAGGAAGCGCCGCCACTGTAACCAGTCCACTGGTTTTGCATTTGTTCTTAACAAACTCCCTTACAACTTCAATATTAGGTCTAGGACCCAAAAAATTTCAGACCAAAACATTCTCCATCTTTGCAATATTATGGTCTATGATTTCATCCGGCACAGAAATAGAAAACTTTCCTGACCCTGGGTCAGAAAAGATGCACGTAGGGGGAAAAGATGATTTGTCATTTGGCTTAAAACCAAACAACGAAGACCACTTTTTATCCTTTTCATCCCCTTTTTCCGACAGGTCCGCGACAGCCTTGTATTTATCATCACACTTCCCAATCGGGGTTGAAATCCCATCCCTTCCACCTGGGTCCACCTGGACCATTTCACGAACGTCCTTTTCAACAGAGCCTGACTTACCTTTCTCAAGACTCGAAGAAATCTCCACATTCGCCTGAGATTCCCCCGAACCCCCGCCCACTACATTGTTCGAAGATTCAAAACCAGACTTTTCCTGCTTGCTCGCTCCTGTTCCCGTTCCCATCGCTTCCCAAAAAAAAAAATTCCTTTGTTACCTCTACTACTACTTTTCAAAAAAATCTATCTTTTTCAAGAGCTTATTTTTTCAAAAAGCGGACGATCTGGGTATCTTTAGCACACGAACACCTATAAATCCGATATTTTCAATTTTCCAAAAAAAATTGTTTAGTAGATTCTATTTTTGAGGGGCTATTGCATGTTTGTGAAAAATTAGTTTTTTGAAAAAATGATGATTGGGGTCCTACTTAGAATGTACTTCTCTACAAAACCCATTTCTCAAAATTTTCATAAAAAGATTCAAAATTTTTGTCTCTGTTATCTCTACTACTACTTTTAAAAAAAATCTATCTTTTTGAAGAACAATTTTTTTTTCTTTCAAAAAATGGATGATCTGGGTCTTTTTAGCACACGGGCACCTATAAAACCCATATTTTCGATTTTCCCAAAAAAAATAAAATTCTTAGATTCTATTTTTGAGGGGTTCTTACATGTTGGTGAAAACTTAGTTTTTCAAAAAAAGGACAGTCTGGGTCTTCTTAGAATGACATTGTCTACAAAACCCATTTCTCAAATTTTTATAAAAAGATTCAAAAATTTTGGCTCTTTTACCTCTATTGCTTCTACTTTTCAAAAAAATCTATCCTTTTCAAAAACAACTTTTTTCTTCTTTAAAAAACGGATGATCAAGGTCCTTTGAGCACACAAGCACTTATATAAACCCGTATTTCAATTTTCCAAAAGAAAATTGTTTTGTAGATTCTATTTTTGAGGGGTTCTTGCATGTTGATGAAAAATTAGTTTTTCGAAAAATCTACGATATGGGTTTAGTCAGAACGACATTTTCAACAAAATCCATTTCTTAGATTTTTCATAAAAAGATTCAAAATATTTCCCTCTATTACATTTAATGCTTCTACTTTTAAAAAAAATCTATTTTTTCAAAAATAAATAATTCCAAAAAATAGATGATCTAGGTCTCTTTAGCACACAAGCACCTATAAAACCCATATTTTTTATTTTCCCAAAAAAAATTGATTCGTAGATTCTATTTATGAGGGTTTTTGGCATGTTAGTGAAAAATTATTTTTTCAAAAAAAAGACGATCTGGATTTACTTAGAATGACATTCTCTACAAAACGCATTTCTCAGATTTTTCATAAAAAGATTCAAAAAATTTACCTCTGTTACCTATGGTGCATCTCTTTTGAATTTTTTTTTTTTCTTTTCAAAAACAACTTATTTTTTCAAAAAACGGACGAGCTTAATCTCTTTAGTACACAAGCACATATAAAATATTTTTTATTTTCCCAAAAAAAATTGTTATGTAGATTCCATTTTTGACGGGTTCTTGCTTGTTGGTGAAAAATTAGTTTTTCAAATAAAGGACGATCTGGGTCTACTCAGAACGACATTCTCTACAAAACCCATTTCTCGGTTTTTTCATAAAAAGATTCAAAAAAATTCCCTATATTAGCTTCTAGTTTTTAAAAAATCTCTTTTTTTTAAAAAAAATATTTTTTGGAAAAAAGGACAATCTAGGTCTCTTTAGCACACGGGCACCTATAAAACCCATATTTTCGATTTTCCAAAAAAAATTGTTTTGTAGATTCTATTTTTGAGGGGTTATTGGATGTTGGTGAAAATACGTGTACACCTACAGCGTAATCCACAATCGTAGTCACCAAAGTTTTTCAATGGCCCACAAAAACTCAAACACGAGTGGTTTCATAAATGCGGCTATAACTCAAGAAAAAATGAAGGTTCGTGAAAAAAAACAAAAAATATGCCTAAAGAATGCACAACTACAGTGTAATCCACAAGAATAGTGACCAAAGTTGATCTATGGCCCACGAAAACTCAAAATCGACTGATTTGCTAAATGGAGGTATAACTCAACAAAAAATGAAGGTTCACGAAAGGCGATAGAAAATACACGTACAAAATGGGCAATTACAGTGCAATCCACAATTGTTGCCACCAAAGTTGATCGATTGCCCACGAAAACTCAAACATGAGCGGTTTCCTAAATGCGACTATAACACTACAAGAAATGAAGGTTCACAAAAGACAATAGAAAAATACGTGTACAGAATGGACAACTATAGTGCAATCCACATTCGTAGTCACCAAAGTTGATTGATGGTCCACGAAAACTCAAACACAAGTGGTTTCCTAAATGCGGGTATAACTCAATAAAAATGAAGGTTTGCAAAAGGCGATAGAAAATACGCATATAGATTGCACAACTAGAGTGTAATCCACAAGTGTAGTCACAAAAGTTGATTGATGGCCCACGAAAACTGAAACACTTATTTTTTTATCACCTTTCGCAAAACTTCATTTTCTATTGATAGCCATTTTCTATTGATAGCCATTTTCTATTGATAGCCACATTTAGGAAACCGCTCATGTTTAAGTTTTTGAGGGCTATCAATCAACTTTAATGACTACAATTATGGATTGTACTGTAGTTGTGCATTCTCTATACATACTTTTAATTTTCTTTTAGGAACCTTCATATTTTGTTGAGTTATAGACAAATTTAGGAAAACGCTCATGTTTCGGTTTTCTTGGGCCATTGATCAACTTTGGTGAATATGATTATGCATTACATTGTAGTTGTGCATTGTATACATGTATTTTCTATCACCTTTCACGAACCTTCTTTTTTAGTTGAGTTATAGCTGCATTTAGGAAATAGCTTGTGTTTGAGTTTTCGTGGGCCATTGATCAATTTTGGTGACTACAATTGTGGATAGCATTGTAGTTGTCCAATTTGTACACGTATTTTCTATCGCCTTTCACGAACCTTCATTTAGGAAACTGCTCGTGTTTGACTTTTTGTTGGCCATCGATAAGCTTTGGTGACTACGATCGTGGATTGCAATGTAATTGTGCATTCTATAAACGTATTTTCTATCGGCTTTTGCGAACCTTCATTTTTCATTGAGTTATAGCTGCATTTAGGAAAACGATAGTGTTTGAATTTTTCGTGGGCCATCAATCAACTTTGGTGACTACAATTGTAGAATATACTGTAGTTGTGCATTGTATACGCTTATTTTCTATGGTCTTTTTTGAACCTTCATTTTTTGTTGAGTTACAGCCACACTTAGTAAATAACTCATGTTTGATTTTTCGTTGGCCATCAATCAACTTTGGTGGCTACGATTCTGGGCTGCACTATAGTTGTGCATTCTATACGTAGATTTTCTATTACCTATTGCGAACATTCATTTTTTGTTGAGTTATAGCCACAATTAGGAAACCGCTCGTATTTGAGTTTTCATGGGGCATCGATCAACTTTGGAGATTATGATTGTGGATTGCACTATAGTTTGTCCAATCTTCATGCATATTTTCTATAGCCTTTTGCGAACCTAAATTTCTCATTGAGTTATAGCCATATTTAGGAAACTACTCATATTTCAGTTTTTGTGAGCCATCGATCAACTTTGGAGACTAGTCTTGTGGATTGTACTATAGTTTTCCATTATGTACACATATTTTCTATCACCTTTTGCCAGCCTTCATTTTTTGTTGAGTTATAGCCGCATTACGAAACTACTCGTGTTTGAGTTTTCATCGACCGCCAATCAACTTTGGTGACAATGAATGTTGATTGCACTGTAGTAGTCCATTCTGTACACGTATTTTCTATCACCTTTTGTGAACCTTCATTTTTTGTTGTGTTATAGTCACATTTAGGAAACCGCTCATGTTTGAATTTTCATGGGCTATCAATTAACTTTGGTGACTACGATTGTGGATTGCACTGTAGTTGCCCATTATGTATGTGTATTTTCTATCGCCTTTCGCGAACCTTCATTTTCACCAATATGCAAGAACCCCTCAAAAATATAATCTATGAAACAATTTTTTTTGGAAAAATAAAAAATATGGGTTTTATAGGTGCTCATGTGCTGAAAAGAGACAGATCGTTGATTTTTGAAAAAATAAGTTATTCTTTAAAAAGATTGATTTTTTTGAAAATTAGAAGTAGTAGAGGTGACAGAGGATTTTTTTTTAAATCTTTCTATGAAAAATCTGAGAAATGGGTTTTGTAGAGAATGTTATTATGATTAGACCCATATCATCCTTTTTTCGAAAAGCTAATTTTTCACCAACAAGCAAGAACTCCTCAAAGATAGAATCCACGAAACAATATTTTTTGGGAAAATCGAAATATGGGTTTTATAGGTGCTCATGTGCTCAAGAGACATAGATCATCCATTTTTTGAAAGAAAAAAGTTCTTGAAAAAAAAAATTCTGAAAAGTAGAAGCAGTAGAGGCAGAGGCAAATTTTTTGAATCTTTTTGTGAAAAATTTGAGAAATGAGTTTTTGTAGAGAGTGTCATTCTGAGGATACCTAGATCATCCTTTTTTCGAAAACTTATTTTTCACCAACATGCAAAAACCCCTTAAAAATAGAATCTATGAAACATTTTTTTTTGGAAAATTGAAAATATAGGTTTTTATAGGTGCTCATGTACGAAAGAGACCCAGATGTTCCATTCTTTGAAAAATTAAGTTTTTCTTGAAAAAGATACATATTTTTGAAAAATAGAAGCAGTAGAGGTAATAGAGGCAATTTTTTTGAATTTTTTTATGAAAAATTTGAAAAATGTATTTTGTAGAGAATATCGATATGAGTAAACTCATATCGTCCTTTTCTTGAAAAAACTAATTTTTCACCAACATACAAGAACCCCTCAAAAGCAGAATCTACGAAACAATTTTTTTTGGGAAAATAAAAAATATGGGTTTTATAGGTGCTCGTGTGTTGAAGAGATTTAGATCATCTTTTTTATTGAAAACATAAGTAGTCCGTGAAAAAGATAGATGTTTTTGAAAAGTAGAAGCAGTAGAGGTAACAGAGGCAAATTTTTTGAATCTTTTTATGAAAAATTTGAGAAATGGGTTTTGTAGAGAATATCATTTGGAGTAAATCCAGATCATCCATTTTTTGAAAAACTAATTTTTCACCAACACGCAAGAACCCTTCAAAAATAGAATCCACCAGACAATTTTTTTAGGGAAAATCAAAATATGGATTTTATAGGTGCTCGTCTGCTCAAGAGACCCTAATCATCCATTTTTTGACAAAATAAGTTATTTTTGAAAAAGATAGATTTTTTTTGAAAAGTAGAAGTAGTAGAGGTAACAAAGGCGAAATTTTTGAATCTTTTTATGAAAAATTTGAGAAATGGGTCTTGTAGAGATTGTCCTTCTAAGTAGACCCAAATTACCCTATTTTTGAAAAACTAATTTTTCACCAATATGCAAGAACTCGTCAAAAATAGAATCCATGATTTATTTATTTTTGAGAAAATTGAAATATGTTTTTTATAGGTGCTCTATGCTAAACAAACCCAGACCGTCTCTTTTTTGTAAAAATAAGTTGTTTTTGAAAGGTATCGCACTTAGAAAACTGCTCGTGTTTGAATTTTCATGCACCATTGATCAACTTTGGTGACTACAATTGTGGATTGCACTTAGTTGTCTATTCTGTATGCATATTTTATATCGCCTTTTGTGAACCTTCACTTTTTGTTGAGTTATAGCCGCATATAGGAAACTACTTGAGTTTGAGTTTTCGTGGGCCATCGATCAAATTTGGTGACTATGCTTGTGGATTACATTGTAGTTGTGCATTCTATATGTGTATTTTCTATTATCTTTCACAAACCTTCATTTTTTGTTGAGTTATAACCGCATCTAGGAAACTACTCATCTTTGAGTTTTCTTGGGTTATCGATGAACTTTGGTGGCTATGATTGTGGATTACATTGTAGTTGTAAATTCTATACCCGTATTTTTCATTTCCTTTTGCGAACCTTCAAATTTCGTTGAGTTATAGCCTCACTTAGGAAACCACTCGTGTTTGAGTTTTTGTGGGCCATTGATCAACTTTGGTTACAATGATTGTGGATTGCACTGTAGCATTCCATTTTGTATGCGTATTTGAGTTTTCTTGGGCCATTGATCAACTTTGGTGACTACGATTATGGATTGCACTGTAGTTGTTCAATTTGTACACGTATTTTCTATCGCTCGCGTTTGAGATTTTGTGGGCCATCGATCAACTTTGGTAAATATGATTGTTGATTACACACTATACTTGTGCATTATATATACGTGTTTTTTGTTGCCTTTCGCGAACCTTTATTTTTTGCTGATTTAGGAAACTGCACATGTTTGAATTTTTGTGGGCCATCAATTAACTTTGGTGACTATAATTGTAGATTGTAGTTGTGCATTCTGTAAGCATATTTTTACTTGCCTTTTACGAACATTTATTTTTTGTTGAGTTATAGCCACATTTACCAAAATGCTCATGATTGAGTTTTCATGGGTGATTTATCAACTTTGGTGACTACGATTATGGATTACATTGTAGTTGTGCATTCATACGGGTATTTTTTATCGCCTTTCACTAATCTTCATTTTTCAGTTAGTTATAGCTATAATTAGGAAACCGCTCTTGTTTGAGTTTTGTATTGGCCATCGATCAACTTTGGTGACTACGATTGTCGATTGTAATTTAGTTTTTCATTCTGTACACATATTTTTAATTGCCTTTCACGAACGTTCATTTTTTGTTGAGTTAAACTTACGAAACGCTTATGTTTAAGTTTTCGTGCGCCATCAATAAGCTTTGGTAACTACGCTTGTGGATTACACTGTAGTTCTGCTTTCTATATGCATATATTCTATCGCCTTTCACGAACCTTCAGTTTTTGCTGAGTTATAGCTGCATTTAGGAAACCACTCGAGTTTGAGTCTCCGTGGGCTATTGATCAACTTTGGTGACTACGATTGTGGATTGCTTTAGATTTGTGCATTTTATACGTGTATTTTCTAGCACCTTTCATGAACCTTCATTATTTGTTGAGTTATAGCCGCATTTAGGAAACCACACTAGTTTGAGTTTTCATGGGGCATCGATCAGTTTTTGATGATTACGATTGTGGATTGTACTGTAGTTGTGAATTTTGTACACATATTTTAAATCGCTTTTCACAAACCTTCATTTTTTGTTGACTTATACCTGTAGTTAGGAAACCGTTTGTATTTGAGTTTTCGTTGGCCATCGATGAAGTTTCATCCCTACGATTCTGCATTGCACTATAGTTGTCCATTTTGTAAGCATATTTTCTATCGCCTTTCACGAACCTTTAATTTTCATTGAGTTATAGCTACACTTAGGAAGCCACTTGTGTTTAAGTTTTCATGGGCTATCGATCAAGTTTGGTGACTGCAATTGTGGATTGCATTGTAGTGGTGCATTTTATACACTTATTTTCTATCACCTTTCACGAACCTTAATTTTTTGTTTAGTTATAGCCACATTTAGGAAATCTCTCATGTTTGAGCTTTCGTGGGGCATTGATTAACTTTTGTGACTACGATTATGGATTGCACTGTAGTTGTCCGTTTTGTACGCGTATTTTCTATCGCGTTTTGCGAACCTTTTTTTTTGTTGAGTTATAGCTGCATTTAGGAAACTGCTCATGTTTATGTTTTAGTGGGCCCTTGATCAACTTTAGTTACTATGCTTCTGGATTACAAAGGATTTGTGCATTTTATACGCGTATTTTCTATCGCCTTGAACAAATCTTCATTTTTTGTTGAGTTATAGCCGTATTTAGGAAACCGCTCAAGTTAAAGTTTTTAAGGGCGATCTATCAACTTTGATGACTATGATTGTGGATTGCACAGTAGTTCTCCATTTTGTATGCATATTTTCTATCGCCTTTCACAAACCTTCATTTTTTTTTGAGTTATAGCTGCATTTAGGAAAGCACTCAAAGTTGAGTTTTGATGTGCCATCGATCAACTTTGGTGACTACGCTTGTAGATTACACTATAGATGCGCATTGTATAAGTGTATTTTCTATCGCCTTTCGTGAACCTTCATTTTTTTGTTGACTCTTAGCCGCAGTTACGAAACTGCTCGTGTTTTAGTTTTCATGGGCCATCGATCAACTTTGATGACTACGATTATGGATTACACTATAGTTGCCTATTTTGTACACATATTTTCAATCACTTTTTGCAAACCTTCATTTTTTGTTGAGTTATAGACTCATTTAGGAAAATGATCGTGTTTGAGTTTTCATGGGCCATCGATCAACTTTGGTGACTACGCTTGTGGATTACACTATAGTTGCACATTCTATACGTGTATTTTCTATTTCCTTTCATGAACCTTCATTTTTTCGTTGACTTGTAGCTGCACTTACGAAACTGCTCGTCTTTGAGTTTTCATGGGCCATCGATCAACTTTGATGACTACGATTATAGATTGCACTATAGTTGCCCATTTTGTACGCATATTTTCTATCACTTTTTACAAACCTTCATTTTTTGTTGAGTTATAGCCACATTTAGTAAACTGCTCATGTTTGAGTTTTTTTGGGCCATCAATCAACTTTGGTGACTACAAGTGGATTGTACTATAGTTATGCATTTTGTATGCATATTTTTGATCACCTTTCACGAACCTTCATTTTTTGTTCAGTTATAAACTCATTTAGGAAAATGCTCGTGTTTGAGTTTTTGTGGGCCATCGATCAATTTTGGTTACTACACATGTGGATTACACTTTATTTGGGCATTCTTTACGTGCATTTTCTATCGCCATTTGTGAACCTTCATTTTTTGTTGAGTTATATCCAAAGTAAGGAAACTGCTCGTGTTTGAGTTTTCGTGGACCATCGATAAACTTTGGTGCCTACGATTGTGGTTTATACTGTAGTTGTGTATTCTGTACGCATATTTTTTTTTGTCTTTCACTAACTTTTATTTTTTTTGTTGAACTATAACTGCATTTAGGAAATGCTCGTTTTTGTGTTTTCATGGGCCATCGATCAATTTTTATGTCTACGATTGTGGATTACATTGTAGTTTTTATTCTATACACGTATTTTCTATTGCCTTTCGTGATCCTTCATTTTCATTGAATTATAGATGCACTTAGGAAACCGCTCGTGTTTGACTTTTCCTAGGCCATCAATCAATTTTTGTGACTACGATTGTGGATTGCATTGTAGTTTTCATTTTGTACGTGTATTTTCTATCACCTTTCGCGACACTTCATTTTTTGTTAAGTTATAGCCGCATTTAGGAAACCGCCCGAGTTTGAGTTTTCGTGGTCGATTGATCAACTTTGGTGACTGCGCTTGTGGATTACACTCTTGTGCATTCTATACGTGTATTTTCTACTACCTTTCGCGAACCTTCATTTTTTCGTGAGTCATAGCCACACTTAGGAAACAGCTCGTGTCTGGGTTTTCGTGGGCCAATCGAGAAAATTTTGTGACTATGATTGTGGATTACACTATAGTTGTGCATTCTGTACGTGTGTTTTCTATCACCTTTCATGAACCTTCATTTTTTGTTGAGTTATAGCCGCACTTAGGAAACCACTCGTGTTTGAGTTTTCATGGGCCATAATCAACTTTGGTGACTATGATTTTAGATTGCACTATAGTTGTCCATTTTGTATGCGTATTTTCTATCGCCTTTTGTGAACATTCATTTTTTGTTAATTTATAGATTGATTAAGGAAACCGCTCGAGTTTGAGTTTTCCTGGGCCAAAGATCAACTTTGGTGGCCACACTTGTGGATTACAGCGTAGTTGTGCATTCTTTTCACGTATTTTCTATCGGCATTTGTGAACCTTCATTTTTTGTTGAAATATAGCCGCATCTAGGAAACCACTCATGTTTGAGTTTCCGTGGGCCAAAGATCAACTTTGGTGACTACGCTTGTGGATTACAACGTAGTTGTGCATTCTTTACACGTATTTTCTATCGGCATTTGCAAACCTTCATTTTTGTTGAGATATAGCTACATCTAGGAAACCACTCGTGTTTGAGTTTTCGTGGGCCATCAATCAACTTTGGTGACTACGATTGTGGTGTGTACTGTAGTTGTGCATTCTATATGCATATTTTCAATTGTCTTTCATGAACTTTTATTTTGTTGTTCAGTTATAACTAAATTTAGGAAAATGCTTGTTTTAGAGTTTTTGTGGGCCATTGAAGAATCTTGATGTCTACGATTGTGGATTATATTGTAGTTGTGTATTCCATATGCGTATTCTCTCTCGCCTTTCGTGAACCTTGATTTTTCATTAAATTATACCCGCACTTAGGAAACCGTTGATGTTTGACTTTTCCTAGACCATAAATCAACTTTGGTGACTACGATTGTGGATTGCATTCTAGTTTTCCATTATGTACGTGTATTTTCTATCGCCTTTTGCTAACCTTCATTTTTCATTGAGTTATAGCCACATTTAGGAAACCGCTTGAGTTTGAGTTTTCGTGGGTGATCAATCAACTTTGGTGACTATGCTTGTGGATTACACTATACTTGTGCATTCTTTACCCATATTTTCTATCACCTTTCATGAACCCCCATTTTTCTAGAGTCATGGCCGCACTTAGGAAACCGCTCATGTTTGGGTTTTCGTGGGCCATTGATCAAATTTTGTGACTATGATTGTGGATTACACTATATTTGTGCATTCTATACATGTATTTTTTATCACCTTTCGCGAACCTTAATTTTTTTTTTGAGTTATAGCGACACTTAGGAAACCACTCGTGCTTGAGTTTTCATAAGCCATAATGAACTTTGGTGAGTACAATTTTAGATTGCATTGTAGTTGTCCATTTTTTATGTGTATTTTATATTGCCTTTCGTGAAGCTTCATTTTTTGTTGATTTATAGCTAAAAGTGGATTAAGAATATGAGAAAAGAATGTGCAACTACAGTATAGTCCACAATCGTAGTCACCATAGTGTATCGATGGCCCACAAAAACACAAACTGAACCGGTTTACTAAATGTGGCTATAAGTCAACAAAAAATTAAGGTTCATGAAAGGCGATAGAAAATACGCATACAAAATCGAAAACTATAGTGCAATCCACAATCGTTGTCTCCAAAGTTGATCGATGGCCCATGAAAACTCGAACACGAGTGGTTTCCTAAGTACGGCTATAACTCAATGAAAAATTGAAGGTTTGCAAAAGGCGATAGAAAATACGTGGAGAAAATGCACGACTATAGTGTAATCAATGATCATAGTCACCAAAGTTGATCAATGGCCCACGAAAACTCAAAGATGAGTGGTTTCCTAATTGCAGCTATAACTCAATGAAAATTGAAGATTTCGGAAAGGCGATAGAAAATAGGTTTATAGATTGCACAACTCCAATGTATTCCATAAGAGTAGTGACCAAAGTTGATCGATGGCCCAAGAAAACTCAAACTAAAGCAATTTCCTAAATGGGGCTATAACTCAACCAAAATTGAAGGTTCACGAAAGGTGACAGAAAATACAAGTATAGAATGGAAAACTATAGTGGAATCCACAATTGTAGTCACCAAAGTTGATTGATGGCCCAGTAAAACTCAACACACGAGCAGTTTCCTAAGTGGAAGGCGATAGAAAATAAGCATATAGAATGCACAACTAGTGTCTAATTCACAATCGTAGTCACCAAAGTTGATTAACGCTCCATAAAAACTAAAACACGAGGGGTTTCCTAAATACGGCTATAAATCAACAAAAAATGAATGTTCACAAAAGGCAATAGAAAATATGCATATCGAATGGACAACTGCAGTGCAATCTACAATAATATACACCAAAGTTGATGAATGGCCCATGAAAACTCAAACTCGAGCAGTTTCCTAAATGTGGCTATAACTCAACAAAAAATGAAGGGGTTCATGAATGCGATAGAAAACACACGTACAAAATGGAAAACTACAGTGCAATCCACATTCGTAGTCACCAAAGTTGATCGATGGCCCAAGAAAACTCAAGCACGAGCTTTTTCCTAAATGCAGCTATAACTCAACAAAAAAAAAGGTTCATGAAAGGCAATTAAAAATATGCATACATAATGCACAACAATAATACAATCCACAACCATAGTTACTAAAGTTGATCGATGGCCCAAAAAAACTCAAACATGATCGATTTTCTAAATGCCGCTATAGCTCAACAAAAAATGAAGGTTCTCAAAATGAGATAGACAATATATGTATAGAAAGCACAACTACTATGTAATCGACAAGCGTAGTAACCAAAGTTGATCGATGGCCCACGAAAAACTCAAACATGAGCGGTTTCCTAAATGCAGCTATAACTCAACAAAAAATGAAGGTTTGTGAAGAGCGATTAAAGATATACCTAAAGAATTCACAACTACAGTACAATCCACAATCATAATCACCAATGTTGATTGATGGTCCATGAAACCTCAAACTCGAGCATTTTCCTAAATGTGGCTATAACTCAACAATAAATGAAGGTTCGCGAAAGGTGATAGAAAATATGTGTATAGAATGGACAACTACAGTGCAATCCACAATCGTAGTCACCAAAGTTGATCGATGGCCCACGAAAACTCAAAGACGAGCGGTTTACTAAGTTCGGCTATAACTGAACATATAATTAAGGTTCGCGAAGGGCGATAGAAAATACACATATAAAATGCACAACATCAGTGTAATCCACAATCGTAGTCACCAAAGTTGATCAATGGCCCATGAAAACTCAAACACTCGAGTGTTTTCCTACATTCGGCTATTAATCAACAAAAATGAACGTTTGTGTATTGTGATTAAAAATATGCGTACATAATGCACAACTATAGTACAATCCACAATCGTAGTCACCAAAGTTGATTGATGGCCCACAAAAACTCAAACATGAGCGGTTTCCTAAATGCTGTTATAACTCAACAAGACATGAAGTTCCACGAAAGGTGATAGAAAATACCTGTATAGACTGCTTAACTATAGTGTAATCTATAAGTGTAGTCACCAATATTGATTGATGGCCCACCAGCAATAGTCGAGTAGTTTCCTAAATATGCCTATAGCTTAATGAAAAATGAAGGTTCACAAAAGTGGATAGAAAATAAAAGTACAAAATAGACAACTATAGTGAAATCCACAATCGTAGTCACCAAAGTTGATCAATGGCCCCTGAAATCTCAAACATGAGTAGTTTCCTAAGTGCAGCTATAACTCAACAAAAAATGAAGTTTCACAACAGGCGATAAAAAAATACGTTTATAGAATGCACAACTACAATGTAGTCCACAAGTGTAGTCACCAAAGTTGATGATGGCCCATGAAAAATCAAACTCGGGCGGTTTCCTAAATAAGGCTATAACTCAACAAAAGATGAAGGTTCGCAAAAGGCGATAGAAAATACACATAAAGAATGGACAACTACAGTGGAATCCACAATCATAGTCACCAAAGTTGATCAATGCCCCACAAAAATCTCAAACACGAGTGGTTTCCTAAGTGCACCTATAAGTCAATGAAAAGTGAAGGTTCGTGAAAGGAAATACAAGATATGCGTATAGAATGCACAACTATAGTATAATCCACATTCATAGTCACCAAAGTTGATCGATGGCCAACAAAAACTCAAACATGAGCGATTTCCTAAATATGGCTATAACTCAACAAAAAATGAAGGATTGAGAAAGGTGATAGAAAATATGCGTATAGAATTTACAATTACAGTACAATCCAGAAGCATAGTCACCAAAGTCGAACAATGGCCCAAAAAAACTCAAACTCGAGCAGTTTCCTAAATGCGGCTATAACTCACGAAATAATGAGGGTTCTTGAAAGGTGATACAAAATAGCTGTATGGAATGGACAAGTATAATGCAATTGACAATCGTAGTCACCAAAGTTGATCGATGGCCCACAAAAATTGAAATATGAGAGGATTCCTAAGGATAGGTATAACTAAAAAAAATGAAGGTTCACGAAAAGCAATAGAAAATACTCATATAGAATGCACAACTACAGTGTAGTCCACAATCGTAGTCACCCAAGTTGATTGATGGCTATAACTAAACAAAAATAGAAGGTTTGCGTAAGGTGATAGAAAATACGCATATATAATGTACAACTATAGTGTAATCAACAAGCGTACTCACAAATGTTGATCGATGGCCCACAAAAACTCAAATATGAGCGGTTTCCTAAATGCAGGTATAACTCAACAAAAAAAGAAGGTTTCCATAAGGCAATAGAAAATACATGTATAAAATGCACAACTACAGTATAATCCACAAGCGTACACACCAAAGTTGATCGAAGGCCCATGAAAACTCAAACTCGAGCAGTTTCCTAAATGCTGCTATAACTCAAATAAAAATGAAGGTTCGTGAAAGGTGATTCAAAATATGCATACAAAATGCACACCTACAGTAGAATCCATAATCGCAGTCACTAAAGTTGATCGATATTCCACAAAAACTGAAACTCAAGTTGTTTCCTAAATGCGGCTATAACTCAACAAAAAAAGAAGATTGATTAAATGTGATAGAAAATACATGTGCAAAATGGAAAACTATAGTGCAATAAAAAATTGTTGTTACCAAAGTTGATTAATGGCCGACGAAAACTCAAACTCAAGCGGTTTCCTAAATGCGGCCATAACTGAACAAAAAATGAAACCTCACAAAAGGTGATAGAAAGTACGTGTACAAAATGGACAACTACAGTGCAATCCACAATTTTAGTCACCAAAGATGATCGATGGCCCACAAAAACTCAAACACAAGCGGTTTCCTAAGTTCAGCTATAACTCAACTAAAAATGAAGGTTCGTGTAAGGTAATAGAAAATACGAGTATAAAATGCAATAAAACAGTGTGATCAACAGTCATAGTCCCCAAAGTTGATCGAAGTCCCAAAAAAAGGCATACATAAGCAGTTTCCTAAATGGAACAATAAGTGAACAAGAAATGAAGGTTCGTAAAATGTCATAGAAAATACATGTATAGAGTGCAAAACTATAGTGTAATCCACAAGCGTAGTCAACCAAGTTCATTGATGGACCATGAAAACTCAAAGACGAGCGGTTTTGTAAGTGCGGCTATAACTCAATCAAAAAATGAAGGTTCATGAAAGGCGATAGAAAATACACATATAGAATGCACAATTACAATGTAATCCATAATCATAGTCACCAAAGATGATCGATGGCCCACAAAAACTCAAACACAAGGGGTTTCCTAAATGCGGCTATAACTCAACAAAAAATGAAGGTTCACAAAAGGTGATAGAAAATATGCGTATAGAGTGGACAACTACAGTGCCATCTACAATCATAGACACCAAAGTTGATCGATGGCCCACAAAAACTCAAACATGAGCGGTTACCTAAATGTGGCTATAGTTCGAAAAAAAGTTAAAGTTTGCGAAAGGCAATAGAAAATACACATAAAATGCACAACTACAGTGTAATCCACAAGCGTAGTCAACAAAGTTGATCGATGGCCCATGAAAACCGAAACACAAGCGGTTTCCCAAATGTGGCGATAACACAACAAAAAATGAAGGTTCTTGAAAGGCGATAGAAAAGACATGTACAAAATGGACAACTATAGAGCAATCCACAATTGTAGTGACCAAAGTTGATCGATCACCCACAAAAACTCAAACACCAGCGGTTTTCAAGTACAGCTATAACTCAACAAAAAATGAAGGTTCGAGAGAGGCGATAGAAAATACGTGTACGGAATGCACAACTACAATTAAACTTGCAAGCGTAGTCACCCAAGTTGATCGATGGCCAATGAAAACTAAAATCGAGTGCTTTCCTAAGTGCAACTATAACTTAACAAACAATGAAAGTTCGCGGAAGGCGATAGAAAACACGCATACAAAATAGACAACTACATTGCAATCCACAAACGTAGTAACGAAAGTTGATCAATTGCCCACGAAAACTCAAAGACGAGTGGTTTCCTAAGTGCGGCTATAACTCAATGAAAAAATGAATGTTCGCAAAATGAGACAGAAAATAAGCATATACAATGCACAACTAGAGTGTAAACCAAAATCGTAGTCACCAAAGTTGATCTATAGCCCACGAAAACTCAAACACAAGCATTTTCCTAAATGTCGCTATAACTCAACAAAAAATGAAGGTTCATCAAAGGCGATTAAAAATATGCGTGCAAAATACACAACTATAGTACAATCAACAATCGTAGTCACCAAAGTTGATCGATGGCCAACAAAAACTCAAACATGAGCAGTTTCCTAGATGCAGCTATAACTCAAGAAAAAATGAAGGTTCGAGAAAGGCGATAGAAAATACGTGTACAGAGTGGCCACCAAACTTGATTGATGGCCCATGAAAACTCACACACAAGCGGTTTCCTAAGTGCGGCTATAACTCAATGAAAAATGAAAGTTCATGAAAAGCAATAGAAAATACTCGTATAAAATGCGCAACTATAGTGTAATCTACAGGCGTAGTCACCAAAGTTGATCCATGGCCCACAAAAACTTCAACTCGAGTAGTGTCCTAAGTATGGATATAACTCAAGAAAAAATTAAGGTTCGTGAAAGGCGATAGAAAATACACGTACAGAATGGACAACTACAGTCCAATCCACAATCGCAAACAAAAACAGTTGATCAATGGTTCTCAAAATCTCAAACACGAGCAGTTTCTTAAGTGCGGCTATAACTTAACGAAAAATGAAGGTTCATGAAACGTGACAGAAAATACGGTTATAGAAAGCACAACTACAGTGTAATCCAAAATCATAGTCACGAAAGGCGGTAGAAAATATACGCATAGAATGGACAACTATAGTACAATGCATAATCATAGTCACTAAAGTTGATCGATAGCCCACAAAAACTTAAACATGAGCATTTTCCTAAATGCGGCTATAAATCTACAAAAATGAAGGTTCGTGTAAGGTGATTAAAAAATATTCATACAAAATGCACAACTACATTACAATTGACAATCGTAGTCACCAAATTTGATCGATGGACCATAAAAACTCAAATATGAGCAGTTTACTAAATGGTAGTATAACTCAACAAAAAATGAAGGTTCGCAAAAGGTAATAGAAAAGACATGTACATAATGGACAAGTATAGTGTAAGCCACAATCTTAGTCACTAAGGTTGATCGATGGTTTACAAAAATTCAAACACGAGAGGTTTCTAAATGCGGCTAGAATTCAACAAAAAATAAAGGTTTGCGAAAGGTGATAGAAAATACGTGTATGGGATGGACAACTATAGTGCAATCCACAATCATAGTCACCAAAGTTGATTGATGTCCCATGAAAACTCAAACATGAGCGGTTTCCTAAGTGTGGCTATAACTGAACAAAAAAATGAAGGTTCGTGATAGGCGATTGAAAATATGTGTATAGAATGCACAACTATAACGTATTCCACATTTGTAGTCATGAAAGTTGATAAATCACCCACGAAAACTCAAACATGAGCATTTTCCTAAATGCGACTATAACTCAACAAAAAATGAAGGTTCCTGAAAGGCAATAAAAAATATGCGTACAAAATGCAGAATAATAACTAATAGATGACCAGTGTGACTAGTGTTCATTAATCATAGTCACCAAAGTTCATTAATGGCTCACAAAAAGTAGCAGATGACTAGTGTCCTAAATGCAGCTTTAACTCAACAAAAAGTGAATGTTCTTGGAAGGCGATAGAAAATAATCATACAAAATGGAAAACTATAGTGCAATTGACAATCGTAGTGACCAAAGTTGATTGATGGCCCACAAGAACTCAAACATGAGCAATTTTCTAAGTGCGGCTATAACTCAACAAAATATGAAGGTTCACGAAAATTGATAGAAAATACGTGTACAAACTGGACAACTATAGTGCAATCCACAATCGTAGTTACCAAAGTTGATCGATGGCCCACAAAAACTCAAACACGAGCGGTTTCCTGAGTGCAGCTATAACTCAATGAAAAATGAAGGTTCACAAAAGGCGATAGAAATTACGCATATAGAATACACAACTACAGTGTAATTCACAATCGTAGTCACCAAAGTTGACCGATGGCCCACAAAAACTCAAACATGAGCGGTTTCCTAAATGTGGCTATAACTCAAAAAAAAATTAAGGTTTGCAAAATCCGATAGAAAATTAGCGTTGATAGTGCACAACTACAGTGCAATCCACATTCGTACTCACAAAAGCTGATTGATGGCCCACGAAAATTGAAACACGAGCAGTTTCCTAAATGCAGCTATAACTCAACAAAAAGTGAAGGTTGACGAAAGGAGATAGAGAATACATGTACAAAATGGACAAATATAGTGTTATACACAATCATAATTAACAAAATTAGTCTATGACCCATGAAAACTCAAACAAGAGCGATTTCCTGAGTGCAACTAAAAAGTCAACGAAAAATGAATGTTTGTGAAAGGCGATAGAAAATATGCATATAGAATGCACAACTACAACCAAATTCAATAGATGGCCCACGAAAACTAAAACACGAGTGTTTTCCTAAGTGTGACTATAACTCAACAAAAAATCAAATGTCTTGAAAGGTGATGAAAAATATGCGTACAAAATGCACAACTACAGTACAATCCACAACGTAGTCACCAAAGTTGATTGATGGCCCACAAAAACTCAAATATGAGTGGTTTCCTAAATTATGATATAACTTTAAAAAAAATGAAGATTCATGAAAGGGGATAGAAAATACGTGTATAGAATACACAACTACAGTGTAATCCACTATCATAGTCACCAAAGTTGATTGATGGCCCACAAAAAATCAAACACGGGCAGTTTTCTAAATGAAGCTATAACTCAACAAAAAATGTAGGTTCGTGAAAGGCAATAGAAAATATGCTTATAGAATGCACAACTAAAGTGTAATCCGCAAGTGTAGTCACCAATGTTGATTGATGGCACACGAAAACTGAAACATGAGTGGTTTCCTAAATGCGGCTAGAACACAAAAAAAAAAAAAGGTTCACGAAAGGAAAAAGAAAATACGTGTATAGAATGCACAACTAGAGTGTAATGCTCATGCATAGTCACTAAAGTTGATCGATGGCCCACAAAAACTGAAACACGAGTAGTTTCCTAAATGCAGATATAACTCAAAATAAAATGAAGGTTCTCGAAAGGTGATAGAAAATACGTGTATAGAATGCACAACTATAGTGTAATCCACAATCATACTCACCAAAGGTTGATTGATGGCCCACGAAAACTAAAACTCGGGCGGTTTCCTAAGTATGGCTATAACTCAATGAAAAATGAAGGCTCACGAAAGGCGATAGAAATTAGAAGTACATAATGGACAACAATGGTGCAATCCAAAATCATGTCACCAAAGTTGATTGATGGCCCACAAAAACTCAAACACGAGCGGTTTCCTAACTATGCTATAACTCAACGAAAAATGAAGGTTCATACAAGGCAATAGAAAATATGTGTATATAAGCACAACTACAAAGTAATCCACAAGTGTAGTCACGAAAGTTGATCGATGGTCGATGAAAACTCAAACACGAGCGTTTTCTTAAATACCACTATAACTAAACAATAAATGAACGTTCATGAAGGGCAATTAAAAATATGTGTACAAAATGCACAACCACATAACAATCCACAATCGTAGTCACCAAAGTTGATTGATGGTCCACGAAAAACTCAAACACAAGCAATTCCATAAATACGGCTATAACTCAACAAAAAATGAAGGCTCACAAAAGGCAATAGAAATTATGCGTACAAAACAAAAAACTATGGTGCAATCCACAATCGTAGTGACCAAAGTTGATCCATGGCCCACAAAACTCATACACGAGTGGTTTCCTAGCTATAGCCTTACACGAACCTTCATTTTTTGTTGAGTTATAGCCGCATTTAGAAAAACTGATCGAGATTGAGTTTTCATGGGCCATTGATCAACTTTGGTGACTACGCTTGTGGATTACACTGTAGTTGTGCATTGTATACGAGTATTTTCTATCACCTTTCACGAAGCTTCATTTTTTGTTGAGTTATAATCGTAGTTAGGAAACCGCTCGTTTTTAAGTTTTCATGGGCCATCGATCAACTTTGGCGACTACACTTGTGGATTACACTATAGTTGTGGATTCTATACGCATATTTTCTATCACCTTTCGTGAACCTTCATTATTTGTTGAGTTATAGCTGCATTTAGGAAACTCGTCGTGTTTGAGTTTACATGGGCCATTGATCAACTTTGGTGACTAGGATTGTTGATTGCACTGCAGTTGTCCATTATGTACTCGTATTTTCTATCACCTTTTGTGAACATTGACTACTTTGTTGAGTTATAGCTGCATTTGGGAAACTGCTCGTATTTGAGTTTTCCTGGGCCATCGATCAACTTTGGTGACAACTATTGTGGATTGCATTGTACTTGTCCACTCCATACGTGTATTTCTATTGCCTTTCGTGAACCTTTATTTTTTGTCTAGTTATAGCCGCATTTAAGAAACTCCTCGAGTTTGAGTTTTTTGTGGGCCATTGATCAACTTTGGTGACTACGCTTGTGGATTACACTATAGTTGTGCATTTTATAATCAAATTTTCTATAGCCTTTTTTTGACCTTAATTTTTATTTGAGTTATAGCCGCAATTAGCAAACCACTCATGTTTGAATTTTTGTTTGCCATCAATCAACTTTGGTGACTACGTTTGTGTATCGTATTGTAGTTATGCATTATGTATGCATATTTTTAATCGCCTTTCACGAACCTTCATTTTTTGTTGAGTTATAGCCACATTTACAAAAAACACTCTTGTTTGAGTTTTCATGGGCCGTCAATCAACTTTGGTTTATATGATTGGGGATTATACTTTAGTTGTGCATTCTATACCCATATTTTTTATCTTCGTTCATGAACCTTCATTTTGTGTTGAGTTATAGTCGTATTTAGGAAATCATTCATGTTTAGTTATAGTCGTATTTAGCGAAAGTCGATAGAAATTATATGTACATAACAGACAACTATAGGGCAATCCACAATTGCAATCACCAAAGTTGATCGATGGCCCATGAAAACTCCAATAGTAGTGGTTTCTTAAATGCGTCTATAGCTGCACGAAAAATGAAGGTTCACGAAAGGCAATAGAAAATACGCGTAGAGAATGGACAACTATAGTGCAAGCCACAATTGTAGTCACCAAAGTTGATTGATGGCCCATGAATACTCAAACACGAGCGGTTTGCTAAATGCGGCTATAACTCAACGAGAAATGAAGGTTCACAAAAGGGCATAGAAAATATGCGTATAGAATTCACAACTACAGTGCAATTCACAATCGTAGTCAACAAAGTTGATCAATGGTGCACAAAAACTCAAACACGAGCGGTTTCCTAAATGTGGCTATAACTCAACAGAAAATGAAGTTTCGTGAAAGGCTATAGAAAATAAATGTATAGATTGAACAACCATAGTGTAATACATAATCGTAGTCACCAAGGTTGATCAGTGGCCCATGAAAACCCAAACAAGACCATTTTCCTAAATACGGCTATAACTCAAAAAATAATGAAGGTTTGTGAAAGGTGATTAAAAATATGCGTACAAAATGGACAACTATAGTACAATCCGCAATCGTAGTCACCAAAGTTGATCAATGGCCAAAAAGTGATAGAAAATACGCATATAGAATGGAAAACTATAGTGGCATCCACAATCATAGTCATTGAAGTTGATTGACGACCCATGAAAACTCAAACACGAGTAGTTTCCTAAATGTAGCTATAACTCAATGAAAAATGAAGGTTCGAAAAAGGGGATAGAAAATAATCATATAGAATTCACAAATACAATGCAATCCAAAATTGTAGTCACCAATGTTGACTACAATTGTGGATTGTACTATAGTTGTCCATTATGTATGCATCTTTTTAATCACCTTTCACGAACCTTCATTTTTTGTTGAGTTATAGCCCCATTTAGGAAAACACTCATCTTTGAGTTTTCATAGGCAATCAATCAACTTTGCTGACAACAATTGTGTACTATACTGTATTTGTGCATTCGCTACACATTTTTAATCTCTTTTCACGAATCTTTGGTTTTTTGAGTTATAGCTACATTTAGGAAATTTCCTGCGTTTGAGATTTCGGGGGCCATCGATCAACTTTGGTGACTACAATTATGGATTGCAATGTAGTTGTTCATTCTACACATGTATTTTCTATCGCCTTTCACAAACCTTCATTTTTTTCATTGACTTATAGCTGCACTTAGGAAACCGGTCGTGTTTGAGTTTTTGTGGGCCATCGATCAACTTTGGTGACTGAGATTATGGATTGTACTATAATTGACCATTCTTTATGTTTATTTCTACCACCTTTCACGAACCTTATATTTTTGATGAGATATAGCCACATTTAGGAAACCTCTCAAGTTTGAGTGTTTCGTGGTCCATCGATCAACTTTGGTGACTACGATTGTGGATTACATTGTAGTTGTGCATTCTATTCGCGTATTTCCTATCGGCTTTCGCAAACCTAAAATTTTTTGTTGAGTTATAGCCGCATTTAGGAGACAGCTCATGTTTGAGTTCTCATGGGACATCGAACAACTTTGGTCACTAAAATTGTGGATTGCACTATAGTTGTGCATTGTGAACCCTAATTTTCTATCGCTTTTCGCGAAACTACATTTTTTGTTTGGCTATAGCCACATTTAGGAAATCATTCGTGTTTTAGTTTTTATGGACCATCGGGTGACTACGGTTGTGGATTACAATTTAGTTTTCCTTTCTATACTCGTATTTTCTATCGGCTTTCGTGAACCTTCGTTTTTTGTTGAGTTATAGCTGCATTTAGGAAACCGCTATAACTCATCAAAAATTGAAGGTTAGCGAATGTTTATAGAAAATATGAGTATAGAATGCACAACTACAATGTAATCCACAATCGTAGTCACCAGAGTTGAGCGGTTTCCTAAATGTGGCTATAACTCAACAAAAAATGAAGGTTCACAAACGGCGATAGAAACTACATGTATAGAATGGAGAACTATATTGCAATCCACAATCGTAGTCACCAAATTTGAACAATGGCCCTCGAAAAGTCAAACACTAGGGGTTTCCTAAGTGCGGCTATAACTAAAGGAAAAATGAAGGTTCACGAAAGGTGATTGAAAATACGCATATGGCATGCACAACTACAGTGTAATGGACAATCGTACTCACCAAAGTTGCTTGATGGTCCACGAAACCTCAAACACAAGAGTTTTCCTAAATGAAGCTATAAGTCAACAAAAATTGAAGCTCTGTGAAAAGCAATTAAATACATGCATACAAAATGCACAACTATAGTACAATCCACATTCATAGTCACCAAAGTTGTTCGATGGCCCAAAAAAACTTATACATGAGCGGTTCCTAATTTTGGCTATAACTCAATAAAAAATGAAGGTTCACGAAAGGTGATAAAAAATACTCGTATAGAATGAACACTTATAATGTAATCCACAAGTGTAGTCCAGAGTCGTAGTCACCAAAGTTGTTTGATGGTCCACAAAAACTCAAACTCGAGCGATTTCCTAAATGCGGCTATAACTCAACTAAATATGATGGTTCCCGAACGGCAATAGAAAATATGTGTATAGAATGCAGAACTGTAGTGTAATCCACAAGCATAGTCACAAAAGTTGATCGATGGCCGATGAAAAGTCAAGCACGAGTGTTTCATAAATGCGGTTATAACTCAACAAAAAAATGAAGGTTTGTGAAAGACGATTAAAAATATGTTTACAAAATGCACAACTATAGTACAATCCACAATCGTAGTCACCATAGTTGATTGATGGCCCACGAAAACTCAAACACGAGCGGTTTCCTAAATGTGGCTATAACTCAACAAAAAATGAAGGTTCATGAAATGCGACAAAAAATATACATACAGAATGGACAACTTCAGTACAATCGACAATCGTAGTTAACAAAGTTGATAGATGGCCCACCAAAACTCAAACATGAGTGGTTTCCTATATGTGGCTATTACTAGAGAAAAAATTAGTGTTCGTGAAAGGCAATAGAATATATGTGTACAGAATCGACAACTGCAGTGAAATCAACAATCCTAGTCACCAAAGTTGGTTGATGGCCCACTAAAACTCAAACACGAGTGGTCTCCTAAGTGCATCTATAACTCAATGAAAAAAAAAAGGTTTGTGAAAGGCAACAGAAAATACGCCTATAGAATGAACAACTACAGTGTAATCTGCAATCGTAGTCACTAAAGTTGATCGATGCCCTACAAAAACTCAAACTTGAGCGGTTTCCTAAATGCAGCTATAAATCAACAAAAAAAGAAGGTTCACGAAAGGTGATAGAAAATATGCGTATAGAATGCACAACTACAATGTAATCCAGACTTGTAGTCACCAAAGCTGATCGATGGCCCACAAAAACTCAAACATGAGTGTTTTCCTAAATGCGGCTATAACTCAACAAAAAATGAAGCATTGTGAAAAGCAATTAAATATATGAGCCCATAATGTAAAACTACAGTATAATCCATATTTGTAGTCACCAAAGTTGATCGATGACCGAAAAAAATCATAGATGAGCGGTTCCTAAATTTTGCTATAAAATCATAGATGAGTGGTTCCTAAATTCTGCTATAACTCAATAAAAAATGAAGGTTTGCGAAAGGCAATCAAAAATACTCGTCTAGAATGAACAACTATAGTGTAATCCACAAGCCTAGTCATCAAATTTGATCGATGGCCCGACGAAAAACTCAAATACGAGCGGTCTCCTAAGTGCATCTATAACTCAACGAAAAATAAAGGTTCGTGAAAGGCGATAGAAAATACGCGTATAGAATGCACAACTACAGTGTAATCCACAAGCGTAGTCACCAAAGTTGATCAATGGGCCCACGAAAAACTCAAACACGAGCAGTCTCCTAAGTGCATCTATAACTCAACGAAAAATAAAGGTTTGTGAAAGGCGATAGAAAATACACGTATAAAATGCACAACTATAGTGTAATCCACAATCGTAGTCACCAAAGTTGATTGATTCCCTACGAAAAACTCAAACTCAAGTGGTTTGCTAAATGCGGCTATAACTCAACAAAAAATGAAGTTTCGTGAAAGGCGATAGAAAATATGCGTATAGAATGTAGAACTACAGTGTAATCCACAATTGTAGTCACCAAAGCTGATCAATTGCCCACGAAAACCCAAACATGAGAGCTTTCCTAAATGCAGTTATAACTCAAAAAAAATTGAAGCTTCATGAAAAGTGATTAAATATATGAGTACATAATGCACAACTAAACTATTTTGTAGTCACCAAAGTTGATCAATGGCTGAAACAAACTCATGCATGAATGGTTCCTAAATTCGGCTATAACTCAATAAAAAATGAAGGTTCGCAAAAGGCGATAGAAAATACTCATATAGAATGAACAACTACAGTGTAATCCACAAGCATAGTCACGAAAGTTTATCGATCAGCCCACGAAAAACTTAAACTCGAGCGGTTTCCTAAATGTCGCTATAACTCAACAAAAAATAAAGGTTCGCGAAAGGCGATAGAAAATACATGTACAAAATGAACAACTACAGTGTAATCCACAATCATAGTCACCAAAGTTGATCGATGGCCCATGAAAACTCAAACACGAGTGGTTTCCAAAGTGCAGCGATAACTCAACAAAAAATGAAGGTTCATGAAAGGGGATGGAAAATGTGCGTATAGAATGCACAACTACAGTGTAATCCACATGCGTAGTCACCAAAGTTGATCGATGGCTGACGAAAATTGAAACAGAAGCATTTTCCTAAATGTGGCTATAACTCAACATAAAAAGAAGGTTCGTGACAGGTGATTAAAAATATGTTTACAAAATACACAACCATATTACAATCCACAATCGTAGTCACCAAAGTTTATTGATGGCCCATGAAAAATCAAACACGAGTGGTTTTCTAAATGTGGCTATAACTTAAGAAAAAATGAAGGTTCATGAAAGGCGATAGAAAATATGTGTACAGAATGGATAACTTCAGTGCAATCGACAATCGTAGTCACCAAAGTTGATAGATGATTGACGAAAACTCAAACACCAGTATTTTCATAAATGCGGCTATTACTAAACAAAAAATGAATGTTCATGAAAGGCGATAGAAAATATGCATACTGAATGGACAACTATAGTGGAATTGACAATCGTAGTCACCAAAGTTGATTGATGGCCCACTAAATATTAAACATGAGCGGTCTCCTAAGTGCAGCTATAACTCAACGAAAAATAAAGGTTTGTTAAAGGCAAGAGAAAATACGCGTATAGAATGCACAACTACAGTGTAATCCACAATCGTTATCACAAAAGTTGATCGATGGGCTATGAAAACTCAAACTCGAGTGGTTTCCTAAATGCGGCTAGAACTAAAAAAAAATGAAGGTTCATGAAATTCCCTTGAAAATATGTGTATAGAATGGACAACTATAGTGCAATACACAATCATAGTCTCCAAAGTTGATTGATGGCCCACAAAAGGTCAAACATGAGTAGTTTCCAAAGTGCGGCTATAACTCAACAGAAAATGAAGGTTCGCAAAAGGCGATAGAAAATACACATATAGAAAGCACAACTATAGTGTAATCCACAATCGTAGTCACCAATGTTGATTGATGGCCCACAAAAAGTCAAACACGAGTGGTTTCCTAAATGCGGCTATAAATCAACAAAAAAGAAGATTCACGAAAGGCGATAGAAAATTTGTGTTCATTATGGATAACTAGAGTGGAATACAGAATCGTAGTCGCCAAAGCTTATTGATGGCCCATGAAAACTCAACACGAGTGTTTTCCTAAATGCAGCTATAACTCAACATAAAATGAAGCTTCGTGAAAGGAAAAACAAATGCGTACAAAATGCACAATTGTAGTACAATCCACAATTGTAGTCACCAAAGTTGATCGATAGCGCACGAAAACTCAAACATGAGCGGTTTCCTAAATGTGGGTATAACACTAAAAAAAATGAAGGTGCGCAAAAGGGGAAAGTAAATACAGGTATAGAATGCGCAACTATAGTGTAATCTACATGCATAGTCACTAAGGTTGATCGATGGCCCACAAAAAATCAAACATGAGCGTTTTCTTAAATGTAGCTATAACTCAACAAAAATTGAATGTCCTCGAAAGGCAATAGTAAATACGTGTATAGAATGCACATCTATAGTGTTATCAAGAAGTGTAGTCACCAAAGTTGATCGATAGTCGACGAAAAATCAACCCAGAGTGGTTCCTAAATGAAGCTATAACTCAACAAAAATGAAGGTTTGCGAAAGATGATAGTAAATACAAATACAAAATGGACAACTAGAGTGCAATCCACAATTGCAGTCACCAAAGTTGATCGATGGCTCACGAAAACTTAAACACAAGCGTTTTCCTAAATGTGGCTATAACTCAATAAAAAATGAAGGTTTGTGAAAGGAAATTAAAAATATGTGTACAAAATGCACAAATATAGTATGGTCCACAATCGTAGTCACCAAAGTTAATCGATGGGCTAAAAAAACACAAACATGAGCATTTCCTGAATGCGGCTACAACTCAACAAATAATGAAGGTTTGCGAAAGGAAATAGAAAATACGCTCCGTACACAACTACCATGCAATCCACATGCATTGTCACCAAAGTTGATCGATGGGCAATTAAAACTCAAAAGGGAGCATTTTCTGAAATGCACAACTAAAGTACAATCCATAATCGTAGCCACCAAATTTGATTGATGCCCCAAAAAAATTCAAACATGAGCAGTTTCTGAAATGTGGCTATTACTCAATAAAAAATGAAGGTTCGCGAAAGGCGATAGAAAATACGTGTATAGAATGCACAACTAACATGCAATCCACAATCGTACTCACCAAATGCGACTATAACTCAACAAAAAATGAAGGTTCTCGAAAGGTGATAGAAAATATGTGTATAGAATGCACAAGTACATTGTAATCCACAATCGTAGTCACCAAAGTTTATCAATGGCCCATGAAAACTCAAACATGTGCATTTTCCTAAATGTGACTATAACTCAACAAAAATGAAGGTTCGTGAAAGGCAATTAATAATATACATGCAAAACACAAAAACTATAGTACAATCCACAATCGTAATCGCCAATGTTGATGGATGGACCACGAAAACTCAAACATGAGCAGATTCCAAAATATGGCTATAACTCAACAAAAAATGAAGGTTCTCAAAAGGCGATAGAAAATATGTGTATAGAATGCACAACTACATATTAATTCACAATCGTAGTCACCAAAGTTGATTGATGGCCCATGAAAACTCAAACATGAGCGGTTTCCTAAGTGCAGCTATAACTCAACGAAAAATGAAGGTACACGAAAGGCAATAGATAATACGTGTATAGAATGCACAACTATATAGTGTAATCAATAATCATAGTCACCAAATTTGATCGATAGCCCGCAAAAACTGAAACACGAGCATTTTCCTAAATGCGGCTATACCAAAACAAAAAATGAAGGTTTATTAAAGGGGATTAAAGATATGCATACATAATGCACAACTAGAGTAGAATCCACAATCGTAGTCACCAAAGTTGATCGATGGCCGGAAAAACTCAAACATGACTAGTTTCCTAAATGCGGCTATAACTCAACTAAAAATGAAGGTTCACAAAAGGTGATAGAAAATATGAATATAGAATGCAAAACTATAGTGTATTCCATAAGCATAGTCACCAAAGTTGATCGATGGCCCATGAAAACTCAAACATGAGCGTTTTCCTAAATGTAGATATAATAACTCAACAAAAAATGAAGGTTCATTAAAGGCTATTAAAAATATGTGTACAAAATGCACAACAATTGTACAATCCACAATCGTAGCCACCAAAGTGGATCATTGGCCCACAAAAATGAAAACACGAGCGGTTTCCTAAATGCGGCTAAAACTTAACAAAATATTAAGGTTCACGAAAGGCATTAGAAAATATGCGTATAAAATGCAAAAATATAGTGTAATCAACAAGCGTAGCCACCGAAGTTGATCGATGGCCCATGAAAACACAAACTCAAGCGGTTTCCTAAATGCGTGTATAACTCAACAAAAAATAAAAGTTTGCGAAAGGCAATAGAAGATACGTATACATAATCTACATCTACAGAAAAATCCACAATCGTAGTCACCAAAGTTGATCGATGGCCCGTGAAAACTCAAACACGAGCAGTTTCCTAACTAGGGCTATAATTCAATGAAAAATGAAGGTTTGCGAAAGACGATAGAAAATACACGTATAGAATGCAAAACTATAGTGTAATCCACAATCGTAATCACCAAAGTTGATCAATGGCCCGCGAAAACTCAAACATGACTGTCTTCCTAAATGCTTCTATAACTCAAGAAAAAATTAAAGTTCGTGAAATGCGATTAAAAATTTTCGTACATAATGCAAAACTACAGTACAATTAACAATCGTAGTCACCTAAGTATATCAATGGCCCACGAAAAGTCAAGTACGAGCGGTTTACTAAATGTGGTTATAAGTCAACAAAAAAAGAAGGTTCGCGAAACGCGATAGAAAATACACGTAAGCTAAGCACACAACTACAATGTAATCAACAATCGAAGTTACCAAAGTTGATTGATGGCCCTCAAAAACTTAAACACGAGCATTTTCCCAAATGCGGCTATAACTCAAGAAAAAGAAGATTCGTGAAAGGCAATTGATAATATGCATATAGAATGCACAACTACAGTACAATCCACAATTGTAGGTAGCAAAGTTGATCGATGACCCACAAAAACTCAAACACGAGTGGTTTCCTAGAAGCGGCTATAACTCAAGAAAAAATGAAGGTTCATGAAAGGTGATAGAAAATATGCATACAAAATGGACAATTACAGTGCAATCCACAAACGTAGTCACGAAAGTTTATTGACGGCCCATGAAAACTCAAATACGAGCGGTTTCCTAAATATGGCTATAACTGAACAAAAAATGAAGGTTCATGAAAGGTGATAGAAAATACACGTATAGAATTGACAACTACAATGAAATCCGTGCAATCATAGTCACCAAAGTTGATTGAGTGGTTTCCTAGATCCAACTATAACTCAACAAAAAATGAAGGTTTGCGAAAGATGATACAAAATATATGTGTAGAATGGACAACTACGGTGTAATCCACAATCATAGTCACCAAAGTAGATCAATGGCCCAAAAAAACTAAAACATGAGCGATTTCCTAAATGTGGCTATAGCTCAAGGAAAAAATGAAGGTTCGTGAAAGGTGATACAAAATACGCATACAATATGGAAAACTACAGTGCAATCCACAATCATAGTCAGCAAAGATGATTGATGGCCCACGAAAACTCATGTTATCTAAATTATGCTATAACTCAACCATAAAAGTAGGTTCGCAAAAGGTGATAGAAAATATGCATACATAATGGACAATGACAGTGCAATTCACAATTGTAGTCACCAAAGTTGATTGATGGCCCACAAAAAGTCAAACACGACCAGTTTCCTAAATGCAGCTATAGCTCAATGAAAATTGAAGGTTCACAAAAGGTGATTGAAAATGTGCATACATAATAGACAACTATGGTGCCATCTACAATCGTCTACAATCGTAGTCACCAAATTTGAGGGATACCCCACAAAAACTAAAACATGAGCGGTTTCCAAAATGCGGCTATAACTCAACCAAAAATGAAGGTTCATGAAAGTGGATAGAAAATACGCATATAGAATTGACAACTACAGTGCAATCCACAATTGTAGTCAACAAGGTTAGATGGTCCACAAAAATTCAGACACGAGCGGTTTCCTAAATGTGACTATAACTCAATAAAAAATGAAGGTTTGCGAAAGGTGATAGACAATACGTGTATAAAATGCACAACTATAGTGTAATTCACAACTGTAGTCACCAAAGTTGATTCATGGCCGTAGAAAAATCAAACACGAGTGATTTCCTAAGTGAGGCTATAACTGAACAAAAAATTAAGGTTCGCGAAAGGCGATAGAAAATATGTGTATAAAATGCACAAGTACAATGTAATCCACAATCATAGTCACCAAATTGATCGATGGCCCACAAAAACTCAAACATGAGTGGTTTCCCTAATGCAACTATAACTCAACAAAAAATGAAGGTGTGTGTTCTCTACACGTATTTTCCCCAACATGAAAGAACCCCTCAAAAATAGAATCTACGAAACATTTTTTTTGGGAAAATAAAAGATATGGGTTTTATAGGTGTCTGTGTGCTAAACAGACCCAGATCATCCGTTTTTTGAAAAAATAAGTTGTTCGTGAAAAAGATAGATTTTTTGAAAAGTAGTAGTAGAGGTTATAGAGGCAAATTTTTTGAATCTTTTTATGAATAATTTGAGAAATGGGTTTTGTAGAGAATGTTATTAAAAATAGAATCTATGAAACAATTTTTTTTTGCGAAAATTGAAATACAGGTTTTATAGGTGCTCGTGTGCTCAAAAGACCCTGATCGCCTGTTTTTTGAAAAAATAAGTTGTTCTTGAAAAAGATAGATTTTTTTGAAAACTAGAAGCAGTAGATGTAACAGAGGCAAATTTTTTGAATCTTTTTATGAAAACTTTGAGAAATGGGTTTCTTAGAGAGTGTCGTTTTGAGAAGACCCAGATCATCCTTTTTTCAAAAAACTAATTTTTCACCAACATGCAAGAACCCCTCAAAAATAGAATCTAGGAAGCAATTTTTTTTGGGAAAATAAAAAATATGGGTTTCATAGGTGCCCATGTGCTAAAAAGACCCAGATAGTCCATTTTTTGAAAAAAATATTTGTTCTTCAAAAAGATGGATTTTTTTGAAAAGTAGAAGCTATACAGATAACAGAGACAAATTTTGTTAATCTTTTTATGAAAAATTTGCAAATGGGTTTTGTAGAGAATGGCGTTTTGAGTAGACTTAGATCGTCCTATTTTCAAAAAAAACTAATTTTTCACCAATATGCAAGAAACCCTCAAAAACAGAATCTGTGAAACAATTTTTTTGGAATATCAAAAATATAGGTTGAATAGGTGCTGATGTGCTAAAGAGACCCAAATCTTCCATTCTTTGAAAAAATAAGTTGTTCTTGAAAAAGATAGATATTTTTGAAATGTAGAAGCAATAGAAGTAACAAAGGCAATTTTTTTGAATCTTTTATGAAAAATCTAAGAAATGGGTTTTGTAGAGAATGTCGATATGAGTAAACTCAAATCATCCTCTTTTTGAAAAAACTAATTTTTCACCAATATAAAAGAACCCCTCAAAAACAAAATCTACAAAACAATTTTTTTGGGGAAAATAAAAAATATGGGTTTTATAGGTGCTCGTGTGCTGAAGAGATTTAGATCGTTTGTTTTTTTTTAAAATAAGCAGTTCTTGAAAAAGATAGATTTTTTTGAAAAGTAGGAGTAGAGTTAATAGAGGTAAATTTTTTGAATCTTTTTATGAAAATTTTGAGAAATGGGTTTTGTAGAGAATGTGGTTATGAGTAAATCCAGATCGTCCATTTTTCGAAAAACTAATTTTTCACCAACATGCAAGAACCCCACAAAAATAGAATGTACAAAGCAATTTTTTTGGGGAAAATCAAAATTGAGACCCAGATCGTCCGTTTTTTGAAAAAAAAAGTTTTTCTTGGAGAAGATAGATTTTTTTGGGAAGTAGAAGCAGTAGAGGTAACATGGGTAAATTTTTTGAATCTTTTTATGAAATATCTGAGAAATGGATTTTATGAAATATCGATCAATTTTGGTGACTACGATTGTCAATTGCACTATAGTTGTCCATTCTATATGCATATTTTCTATCAAATTTCGCGAACCTTCATTTTTTGTTGAGTTATAGCCGCATTTAGGAAAACGCTCGAGTTTGAGGTTTCGTTGACCATCGATTGAGTTTGGTGACTACGATTGTGGATTGTACTATAGTTGTGCATTTTTTAGGTATATTTTTAATCACAAAAATAAAAAATATGGGCTTTGTAGATGCTCATGTTGTAAAGAGATCCAGATCGTTCGTTTTCTTAATAAATAAGTTGTTCTTGAGAAAGATCGACTTTTTTGAAAAGTAGTAGTAGAGGTAACAAAGGCAAATTTTTTGAATCTTTCTATGAAAAATCGTATACACTATATAAATGCTGAGTTTGACTTTGACAAGGGACATGTAAGAGCCATGTAAGAGCTCATAAATGACTTGTTGGATGTACATGTCCACTTGTTTTTGAATTCAAATTTGAGGGAATATTCCTCAAAGATGCCATGTTGATGGAAAATGTTGGATTTAATAAATCAATAAATTGATTTATTTGTGCAAGTGGGATTATCTAGAGGGTATGATGGGTAGTTAGGTTAGGCTAATTTAGGATTAGATTAGCTTAATGATGATTAGGTGAGTTTGACCAATTTGACTCAAATATTTGGATTTATTAAATCAAAGAGGGATGGAATATGCATTTGGGGATTTAATTAAATAAAGTTTTGTTTATTTAATTAAAAGGATGATGTTTGATTTATTTAATTAGAGGGATGATGTGAGACAAGTTGATTTATTTAGTAATCCTGATTTACTTGGTGAATGGATTTGTTGTGTTTGATTTATTTAATGAGTGGATGAACGTGAATTAGGTTGAATGGACCTAATTGAATGCATGATGCTAATTTTGCATGTCTACATTTTTCCCCTCTTTGAAGCAATGTACTTGTTGTGTTGGTTTAAAGAATAAACTTGTTGCGATAGAAGTTCAAAAAAATTCTGATTCTTTCGGTTGCCCCATCGGAAAGAAGTACACTAGTACATTGCCCCCTCGAGAGATCGAGCAAAAAGATTCGATTTGAGGGTCGATCTCGCGATAAAGAGGTTCAAAATGGATGGTTATGGATGATGATGCAAATGAGATGGTTTTAAGATGCTTAGAATAACAAATCTATATTATCCTAAACAACTTAAATGATGATATGATGTGATGATGGATGAGATGGATGATGCGATATGCTATGATTATGCAATGGATGATTTATGCAAATGCTTAGACTAACAAATCTATATTATGATGATCATATGTTGTGAGTATGCAAATGTATGATACGCAAATGTGATGATTTATGTGAGATGATATGCAAAATGTTGATGGTTTGTGGATGTAGGATGGATGCACTAGTGATGATGATTAACTAGTCAAGATGCGATGTTAGTACAGAAAAGAAGAAATTAGATGATGACAAGAGGATCCAACAAGTCCATGATCTGACGAGACTTTATTAGAGATGATGATGATGATAGATGATGATGATTTGCTTATCAAGGATTGGGATTTTAAAAGGGCTATTTACCTTATGTTTGATAGCACACGTAGGTACGATGCATCAAGGTATAAAGAACCAGGATGGCATTACACCTAGTGCAATGGACTTTGACTCGACAAAAAGATACGAGTATTCTTGTTCACACTTGACATATGGAAACCTTGCTAGGACGTACCTAACAAAGCAAGTATTCGCCAAGTTATATTACAAGAGCGTCCAACAAGCATAGTAGACAAAAGATAATGATCGTTGCCCCATTCCTATCTCTCTAAATCCGTCGTTTGGATATCATCAAGAGGTCCTTGGAATGAGTGCAATAAGATAAATAAAATGAAAAGATCAAGTACGAAAACAAGCCAATGTTCTTCATACCTTCAGCCAAAGGGATTTGTTTTGATAGGATAAAAATCCAAGTGATATCCAAAATGATGCCCATTGTCAGAACAATATATCCTAGGACATGCATTGTCTAGGATGATGATGGTTTGATAAATTGATTGATAGGCTATTGATATAAGGTTGATTGACATGTTTGAAATGATCAAGAGTTTGATTTTGTTTTAGAGGTTTGTTGTTTCGAGTTTGATTTTGCGATTGAAGCTTGCTTTTACTGATTTGTTGTGATTGTTTCTGTTTATGTTGCCAAAGGATGAAGGTGATGTTCAGTTTATTATGGATGATTAATTATCATGGGTGAAAGCGAGATGAGACGGATGGATTGTTTTCAAATATTTGGATGTTTTTGATGTTTTTGAGATGTTTTGAGGCTATTTTTTGGTATTTTCAAGATTTTGCAAATGTTTTGATTTTTGATTTTCCAATGTTTTTGGGGTTTTGTGTTTTTTGAATGTTTTTAGATTTTGATGTCTCAGGGGCTGATCAAAGATGAGCCTTGCCTACGTTTAAGCTCAGAGACGACGTAGTTCAGATGCCATGTTTTTGATATTTTCTGACTTTTGTTTTTGGATTTTTGATGTGATTTGATTTTTTATGGATTTTCTTGGTTTTTCAAATGTTTTTGGATTTTTTGCATGATTTTGACAATTTAGATATGGACATGTGTGACGATATCAGTTCTTTGTTTGGGATTTTGTTGAAGACCAAGCTAAGGTTGACTGATCGAATCGATGGATTGATGATGATGATATCATTGTTGAGGATACACAACAATGCAAGGATTGATGATGATAACATTGTTGAGGATGCACAACAATGTAAGGATTGATGACAAAAACATTGTTGAGGATGCACAAAAATGCAAGGATAGTGTTAAGCAACACAAGGATATCCTGAGATGATGATTTTTGTATTGGATTTGATTGATCATGATTGATGAAGCTTGATTTGGAACAAAAGTTGTTCAAATGATTTGACGTGATGTTTGAAGTGTCACCAAAGTTGATCGATGGCAAAAAAATTTTCAAACACGAGCGATTTCCTAACTGCGGCTATAACTGAACAAAAAATGAAGGTTCACGAAAGGTGAATAAAAGAGTAGTCACCAAAGTTGATCGATGGACAAAAAAATTTCAAACACGAGTGGTTTGCTAACTGCGGCTATAACTGAACAAAAAATGAAGGTTCACGAAAGGTGAATAAAAATATGCATACATAATGGACAACTATAGTGCAATCCACAATCATAGTCACCAAAGTTGATCGATGGCCCACGAAATGTCAAACATGAGCGGTTTCCTAAGTGTGGCTATAACTCAATGAAAAATGAAGGTTCATGAAAGGTGAAAGAAAATATGGGTATAGAATGCACAACTACATTGTAATCGACAAGCGTAGTCACCAAAATTGATCATTGGCCCACAAAATCTAAAAAATGAGCGTTTTCCTAAATACGGCTATAACTCAACAAAAAATGAATGTTCATCAAAGGCAATTAAAACCAAGTGTACAGAATGCACAACTACATTACAGTCCAAAATCTTTGTCACCAAAGTTAATCGATGGCCGAAAAAACTCAAACATGAGAATTTCCTAAATGCCACTATAACTCAACAAAAAATAAAGGTTCCTAAAAGGCAATAGAAAATATGTGTATAGAATACACAACTACAGTGTAATCCACAAGCGTATTCACCAAAGTTGATCGATGCCCCATGAAAACTCAAACACGAGCATTTTTCGAAATGTAGGTATAAATCATTAAAAAATGAAGGTTCCTAAAACGCAATTAAAAAAATGTGTACAAAATGCACAACTACAGTACAATCCATAATCGTAGCCACCAAAGTTCATTGATTGCCCACAAAAACTCAAACATGAGTTGTTTCCTAAATGCGGCTATAACTCAACAAAAATTGAAGGTTCGCAAAAGGTGATAGAAAATATATGTATAGAATGCACAACTACAATGCAATCCACAATCGTTCTCACCAAAGTTGATCAATGGCCTACGAAAACTCAAACAAGAGGCATTCCTAAATGTGGCTTTAACTCAACAAATGATGAAGGTTCACGAAAAGCGATGGGAAATACACGTACATAATGGACAACTACAATGCAATCCACAACCATAGTCACCGAACTTGATCGATAGCCAAAGATTATAACTCAAACATGAGCGGTTTCCTAAGTGCAGCTGTAACTCAATGAAAAAGAATGTTCGTGAAAGGTGATAAAAAATACGCGTATAGAATGTACAACTACAATGTAATCCACAATCGTAGTCACCAAAGTTGATCAATGGCCCACGAAAGCTCAAACATAAGCGTTTTCCTAAATGTGGCTATAAATTAACCAAAAATGAAGGTTCATGAAAGGCGATTAAAAATATACATACAAAATGCACAACTACAGTACAATCCACAATTGTACTCACCAAACTTGATTGGTGGCACACAAAAACTCAAACATGAGAGGTTTCCTAAACGTGGCTATAGCTCAACAAAAAATGAAGGTTTGTGAAAGGCGATAGAAAATAACTTTAAAGAATGCGTAACTATAGTGTAATCCACAATCGTATTCACCGAAGTTGATCGGTGACTCGAAAAAAACTCAAATACAAGTGGTTTCCTAAATGCGACTATAACTCAACAAAAAATGAAGGTTCGTGAAAGGGGATAGAAAATACACGTACATAATGGACAAGTACAATGCAGTCCACAATCATAGTCACCAAACGTGATCGATGCCCCACGAAAACTCAAACACGAGTGGTTTCCTAAGTGCAGCTATAACTCTATGAAAAATGAAGTTTCATGAAAGGTGATAGAAAATATATGTATAGAATGCACAGGTATAGTGTAATCCACAAGCATAGTCGCCAAAGTTCATCGATGGCCCACGAAAACTCAAGCACGAGCATTTTTATAAATGCGGTTATAACTCATAAAAAAAATGAAGGTTTGTGAAAGGCGATTAAAAATATGTGTACAAATTGCTCAACCACAGTACAATCCACAATCGTAGTCACCAAACTTGATTGATGGCCCACATAACCTCAAACATGAGCGATTTCCTAAATGCGCCTATAACTCAGGAAAACATGAAGGTTTGTGAAATGTTATAGAAAATACACGTATAGAATGCACAACTACACTATAATCCAAGAGCGTAGTCACAAAAGTTAATCGATGGCCCATGAAAACTCAAACAAGTCGGCTATAACTGAACAAAAAATGAAGGTTCACAAATGGCGATAAAAAATACTGGTACAAAATGGACAACTAAAGCGTGATCCACAATTGTAGTCACCAAAGTTGATCAATGGCCCATGAAAACTCAAACACGAGTGGTTTCATAAATGCAGCTATAACTCAACAAAAAATGAAGATTCACGAAAGGCGATAGAAAATTTGCATTGATATTGAATAACTATAGTACCATTCACAATCATAGTCACCAAAATTGATTGATGGCCCACAAAAACTCAAATACGAGCGATTTCCTAAGTGTGGCTATAACTTAATGAAAAATGAATATTCGCAAAAGGCGATAGTAAATAATTGTATAAAATTAACAACTATAGTATGATCCACATTCGTAGTCACCAAACTTCATCAATCACCCACGAAAACTCAAACACGAGCGATTTCCTAATTGCGACTATAACTCAACAAAAAATGAAGGTTCATAAAATACGATTAAAAAAATGTGTACAAAATGCACAACTACATTACAATCTACAACAGTAGTCACTAAAGTTCATCGATGGTCTATAAAGACATAAACATGAATTGTTTTCTAAATGCGGCTCTACCTCAATAAAAAATGAAGGTTCGTGAAAGGCCATTGAAAGTACACGTATTGACTTCACAACTACAGTCTAATCGACAAGCGTAGTCACCGAAGTTGATCGATGGCCCACGAAAACTCAAACACGAGCGGTTTCCTAAATGCGGCTATAAGTCAACAAAATATGAAGGTTCACAAAAGGGGATAGAAAATACATGTATAGAATGAACAACTATAGTACAATCCACAATCGTAGTCACCAAAGTTGATCGATGGCCCAAAAAAACTCAACCACGAGAGGTTTGCTAAATGCGGCTATAACTCAATGAAAAGTGAAGGTTCACAAAAGGGGATAGAGAATACGCATATTGAATTCACAACTACAATACAATCCAATTCCATAACCACTAATGTTGATTGATGGACCAAAAAAACTAAAACATGAGCGGATTCTAAAATAAGCCTATAACTCAACAAAAAATGAAGGTTTTTGAAAGGCGATAGAAAATACGTCTATAGAATGCATAACTAAACTGTAATCCACAATTGTAGTCACCAAAGTTGAACGATGGCCCATGAAAACTCAAACACGTGTGTTTTACTAAATGCAGCTATAAATCAACAAAAAATGAAGGTCCGTGAAAGGAAATTCAAAATCAAAGATTGTGAAAGGCGATAGAAAATATGCATACAGAATGGACAATTATAGTACAATCCACAATCATAGTCACCAAAGTTGATTGATGGCCCACGGAAATTCAAACACGAGTAGTTTCCAAATTGGGGCTATAACTCAATGAAAAATGAAGGTTCACGAAAGGCGATAGAATATATGCATATAGAATGCAAAACTATAGTGTAATCCACAATCATAGTCACCAAGCTTGATCGATGGCCCAAGAAAACTCAAACACGAGCAGTTTCCTAAATATAGCTATAACTCAACAAAAAATGAAGATTCACGAAAGGCGATAGAAACTTTGCATTCATAATGAATAACTATAGTGCCATTCACAATCATAGTCACCAAAATTGATTGATGGCCCACAAAAACTCAAATACGAGCGATTTCCTAAGTGTGGCTATAACTTAATGAAAAATCAATATTCGCGAAAGGCGATAGTAAATAATTGTATAAAATTAACAACTATAGTATGATCCACATTCGTAGTCACCAAACTTCATCAATCACCCACGAAAACTCAAACACGAGCGATTTCCTAATTGCGACTATAACTCAACAAAAAATGAAGGTTCATAAAATACGATTAAAAAAATGTGTACAAAATGCACAACTACATTACAATCTACAACAGTAGTCACTAAAGTTCATCGATGGTCTATAAAGACATAAACATGAGTTGTTTTCTAAATGCGGCTCTACCTCAATAAAAAATGAAGTTTCGTGAAAGGCCATTGAAAGTACACGTATTGACTTCACAACTACAGTCTAATCGACAAGCGTAGTCACCGAAGTTGATTGATGGCCCACGAAAACTCAAACACGAGCGGTTTCCTAAATGCGGCTATAAGTCAACAAAATATGAAGGTTCACAAAAGGGGATAGAAAATACATGTATAGAATGAACAACTATAGTACAATCCACAATCGTAGTCACCAAAGTTGATCGATGGCCCACAAAAACTCAACCACGAGAGGTTTGCTAAATGCGGCTATAACTCAATGAAAAGTGAAGGTTCACAAAAGGGGATAGAGAATACGCATATTGAATTCACAACTACAATACAATCCAATTCCATAACCACTAATGTTGATTGATGGACCAAAAAAACTAAAACATGAGCGGATTCTAAAATAAGCCTATAACTCAACAAAAAATGAAGGTTTTTGAAAGGCGATAGAAAATACGTCTATAGAATGCATAACTAAACTGTAATCCACAATTGTAGTCACCAAAGTTGAATGATGGCCCATGAAAACTCAAACACGTGTGTTTTACTAAATGAGGCTATAAATAAGCAAAAAATGAAGGTCCGTGAAAGGAAATTCAAAATCAAAGATTGTGAAAGGCGATAGAAAATATGCATACAGAATGGACAATTATAGTACAATCCACAATCATAGTCACCAAAGTTGATCGATGGCCCACGAAAATTCAAACACGAGTAGTTTCCAAATTGGGGCTATAACTCAATTAAAAATTAAGGTTCACGAAAGGCGATAGAATATATGCATATAGAATGCAAAACTACAGTGTAATCCACAATCATAGTCACCAAACTTGATCGATGGCCGAAGAAAACTCAAACACGAGCAGTTTCCTAAATATAGCTATAACTCAACAAAAAATGAAGGTTCATGGAATAGAAAAAACACGTCCAAAATGGACAATTATAGTGCAATCCACAATCGTAGTCACCAAAGTTGATCGATGGCCCATTAAACTCAAACACGAGCTATTTCCTAAATGTGGCCTTTAGTCAACGAAAAATGAACTTTCACAAAAGGCAATAGAAATACGTGTATAGAATGCTTAACTATAGTGTAATCCACAAGTGTAGTCACCAAAGTTGATTGATGGCCCACAAAAGCTCAAACTCAAGTGGTTTCCTAAATGTGGCTATAACTAAGCAAAAAATAAAGGTACGCAAAAGGTGGTAGAAAATACACGTATAGAATGGACAACTACAATGCAATCAACAATGATAGTAACCGAACTTGATCAATGGCCCACAATAACTCAAACACGACCGTTTTCCTAAATGCGGCTATAACTAAAAAAAAATTGCATATTCATGAAAGGTGATTTCAAATATACATACATAAAGCACAATTACACTACAATCCACAATCGTAGTCACCAAAGTTGTTTGATAACCCAAAAAAACTCAAACACGAGCGGTTTCCTAAATGCGGCTATAACTCAACAAAAAATGAGGCTTTGCAAAAGGCGATAGAAAATACACGTATAGAATGCACAACTAGAGTATAATCCACAAGAGTAGTCACCAAAGTTAATTGATGGCCCACGATAACTCAAACTCGAGCGATTTCCTAAATGCGGCTATAACTCAACAAAAAATGAAGGTTTTGGGAAAGGCAATAGAAAATACATGTACATAATTGACAACTAAAGTGCAATCCATAATCGTAGTCACCAAAGTTGATCGATGGCCCATGAAAACTTAAACATGAGCGGTTTCCTAAATGCAACTATAACTCAACAAAAAATGAAGGTTCACAAAAGGCAATAGAAAATACGCGTATAGAATGCACAACTATAGAGTAATCCACAAGCATAGTCGCCAAAGTTGATCAATGACCCACAAAAACTCAAACATGAGCGATTTCCTAAAATAAAGCTATAACTCAACAAAAAATGAAGGTTCCCGAAAGGTGATAGAAAATTAGCATTCATAATGCACAACTATAGTGCAAACCACAATCGTAATCACCAAAGTTGATCAATGCACACAAAAACTCAAACACGAGCGGTTTCCTAAACGCAGCTATAACTCAACAAAATTGAAAACTACATTGCAATCCACAATGGTAGTCACCAAAGTTGATCGATGGCCCATGAAAACTCAAACATGAGTGGTTACATAAGTGCGTCTATAACTCAACGAAAAATGAAGGTTCGCGAAAGGAAATAGAAAATAAGCGTACAAAATGTACAACTATAGTACAATCTGTAATCGTAGTCACTAAAGTTGATCGACGACCCACAAAAACTCAAACATGAGTGGTTTCCTAGATGCGGCTAAAACTAAACAAAAAATGTACAACTCTAGTACAATCCGCAATCGTCATCACCAAAGTTGATCGATGCACATGAAAACTCAAACACGAGCATTTTCCTAAATGCAGCTATATCTCAACAAATAATGAAGGTTTACGAAAGCTGATAGAAAATATGCATAGAGAATTGACAACTACATTGAAATCCACAACCGTAGTCACAAAAGTTGATTGAGGGACCACAAAAACTAAAACACCCGCGGTTTCCTAAATGCAGCTATAACCCAACAAAAAATGAGGGCTCGCGAAACAAGATAGAAAATTAGCATTCATAATGCATAACTACACTAAAATCCACAATCGTAGTCACCAAAGTTGATCAATGGCCCACGAAAACTCAAACATGAGTTGTTTCTTAAATGCAGCTATAACTCAACAAAAAATGAAAGTCCACGAAAGGCGATAGAAAAAACACATACATAATGGACAACTACAGTGCAATCCACAATCGTAGTCACCAAAGTTGATAGATGGCTGACAAAAACTCAACAAAAAAATGAAGGTTCATGAAAGGCGAATAAAAATATGCGTAAAGAATGCACAACTACAGTACAATCCACAATCGTCATCACCAATTTTGACAGATGGCCCAAAAAAACTCAAACATGAGTTGTTTCCTAAATGCTGTTGTAACTCAACAAAAAATTAAGGTTCACGAAATACAATAGAAAATATGCTTATAGAATGCACAACTACAGTGTAATCCACAATTGTAGTCACCAAAGTTGATCGATGGCTGACGAAAACTCAAACACGAGCGATTTATTAAATGCAACTATAACTCAACAAAAAATGAAGGTTCGTGAAACAAGATTAAAAATATGCATAAAGAATACACAACTATAGAACAATCCACAATCATAGCCACCAAGGTTGATCGATGGCCCACAAAAACTCAAACATGAGCTAGGGGTCTCCTAAATACCGCTATAACTCAACAAAAAATGAAGGTTTGTGAAAGGCAATAAAAAATACGCATATAGAATGCTCAACTACAACGCAATACACAATCGTATTCACCAAAGCTGATCGATGGTGCATGAAAACGTGAACATGAGTGGTTTCCTAAGTTTGGCTATAACTACACGAAAAATGAAGGTTTGTAGAAGGCAATAGAAAATACGAGTAAAGAATGCACATAGACAGTGTAATCCACAATAGTAGTCACCAAAGTTGACCGATGGCCCACAAAAACTCAAATATGAGCAGTTTCCTAAATGAGGCTATAACTCAATGAAAATTAAGGTTTACGAAAGGGGATAGAAAATATGTGTATATAATTCACAATTATAGTGGAATGCTCAATCCTAGTCACCAAAGTTGATCGATGGCCCATGAAAACTCAAACATGAGCGGTTTCCTAAATGCAGCTATAAATAAGCAAACAATGAAGGTTGATGAAAGGGAATAGAAAAAACACAAACAAAACTGACAACTACAATGCAATCAGCAATCGTAATTACCAAAGCTAATTGATCGCCCATGAAAGCACAAAAATGACAGTTTCCTATAGCTGCTATAGTGTAATCCATTATCGCAGTCACCAAAGTTGATAGATGGCCGACAAAAACTCAAATACGAGTGTTTTCCTAAATGTGGCTATAACTCAACAAAAAATGAAGGTTCATGAAAGGTGAATAAAAATATGTGTAAAGAATGCACAACTATAGTACAATCCACAATCGTCGTCACCAAAGTTGACAGATGGCTCAAAAACACTCAAACCTGAGTTGTTTCCTAAATGTGGCTGTAACTCAACAAAAAATGAAGGTTCACGAAATGCAATAGAAAATACCTGTATAGAATGCACAACTACAGTGTAATCCACAATCGTAGTCACTAAAGTTGATCAATGGCTGACGAAAACTCAAACACGAGCATTTTCCTAAGTTCAGCTATAACTCAACAAATAATGAAGGTTCGGGAAACAAGATTAAAAATATGCTTAAAGAATGCACAACTATAGTACAATCCACAATCATAGTCACCAAAGTTGAACTATGGCCCTCAAAAACTCAAACATGAGCTAGGGGTTTTCTAAATGCTGCTATAACTCAACAAAAATTGAACGTTTGTGAAAGGCGATAGAAAATGTACGCATATAGAATGCTCAAATACAGTGCAATCCACAATCGTATTCACCAAAGTTGATCGATGGCCCATGAAAACTGAAACACTAGCGGTTTCCTAACTGTAGCTATAACTAAGCAAACAATGAAGGTTTGCGAAAGGGAATAGAAAATATACGAACAAAATTGACAACTACAGTGCAATCCACAATCATAATTACCAAAGTTGATCGATGGCCCATGAAAACTCAAACACGACAGTTTCCTAAGTGTAGCTATAACTCAACAAAAAATCAAGGTTCACGAAAGGAAATGGAAAATACATGTATAGAATATACAACTACAGTGTAATCCACAATCATAGTAAACAAAGTTGATCGATGGCCCACAAAAACTCAAACATGAGCGGTTTCCTAAATGCAACTATAACTCAACGAAAAGTGAAGGTGAGTGAAAGGCAATAGAAAATACGTGTATAGAATGCACAACTACAGTGTAATCCCCAATTATAGTCACCAAGGTTGATCGATGGCCCAAAAAAATTGAAACATGGGCAGTTTCCTAAATGCAGCTATAACTCAACAAAAAATGAAGGTTCGTGAAAGGAAATAGAAAAAACATGTATAGAATGGAAAACTACAATGCAATCCACAATCGTATTCAACAAACTTGATCGACGACCCCTAAAAAGTCAAACTTGAGTGATTTCCTAAATGTGGCTATAACTCAACAAAAAAAGAAGGTTCGTGAAAGGCGATTAAAAATATACGTACATCAACAACTATAGTACAATCCACAATTGTAGTCACCAAAGTTGATCGACGACCCCCGAAAACTCAAACTCGGGTGGTTTCCTATTTAATGTGGCTATAACTCAACAAAAAATGAAGGTTCATGAAAGGCAATTAAAAATATATGTACATAATGCACAACTATAGTACAATCCATAATCCTACTCACCAAAGTTGATTGATGGCCCACAAAAACTAAAACATGAGTAGTTTCCTAAATGATGTTATAAGTCAACAAAAAATGAAGGTTTGTGAAAGGCGATAGAAAATACGTGTATAGAATGCCAAAACTGTGATCCACAATCGTACTCACCAAAGTTGATCGATGGCCCACAAAAACTCAAACACAAGCAGTTTCCTAAATGCTGCTATAACTCAACAAGAAATTAAGTTTTATGAAAGGCGATAGAAAATACGCGTGCAAAATCGAAGACTACAGTGTAATCCAGAAGTGTAGTCAGCAAAGTTGATCGATGGCCCATGAAAACTCAAACACGACCAGTTTCCTAAATGCGGCTATAACTCATACAAAAATGAAGGTTCATGAAAGGCAATAGAAAATACACATATAGAATGGACAACTACAGTGCAATTCACAATCGTATTCAAGAAAGTTGATCGATGGCCCCTAAAAAGTCAAACTCGATTGGTTTCCTAAATGTGGCTATAACTCAACAAAAAATGAAGGTTCACGAAAGGTGATTAAAAATATACGTACATAATGAACAACTATAGTACAATCCACAAATTTAGTCACCAAAGTTGATTGACGGCCCTTGAAAGGTCAAACTCGAGCCGTTTCCTAAATGTGGCTATAACTCAACAAAAAATGAAGGTTCATGAAAGGCGATTAAAAATATACATACATAATACAAAACTATAGTACAATCCATAATCCTAGTCACCAAACTTGATTGATGGCCCACAAAAACTCAAACATGAGTGGTTTCCTAAATAATGTTATAACTCAACAAAAAATGAAGGTTTGTGAAAGGTGATAGAAAATACATGTATATAATGCACAAATACACTGTGATCCACAATCGTAGTCACCAAAGTTGATCGATGGCCCATAAAAACTCAAACACGAGCGGTTTCCTAAATGTGGCTATAACTCACCAAAAAATGAAGGTTCATGAAAGGCGATAGAAAATATGCGTGCAAAGTGGACAACTATAGTACAATCCACAATCGTAGTCACCAAAGTTGATTGATGGCCCACTAAAACTCAAATACGAGTAGTTTCCTAAATAAGGCTATAACTCAATGCAAAATGAATGTTCGCGAAGGGCAATAGAAAATACATGTAAAGAATGGACAATGTGTAATCCACAATCGTAGTCACCAAATTTGATTGATGGCCCCCGAAAAGTCAAACTTGAGCAGTTTCCTAAATGCGGCTATAACTAACTAAAAAATGATGGTTCATGAAAGGTAATTAAAAATATATGTACATAATGAAAAACTATAGTACAATCCATAATCGTAGTCACCAAAGTTGATTCACGGCCCACAAAAACTCAAACATTAGTGGTTTCCTAAATGATGCTATAACTCCACAAAAAATGAAGGTTTGTGAAAGGTGATAGAAAATACATGTATAGAATGCATAAATACACTGTTATCCATAATCGTAGTAAACAAAACTGAACGATGGCCCACAGAAACTCAACACACGACTGGTTTCCTAAATGCAGCTATAAGTCAACAAAAAATGAAGGTTCACGAAAGGCAATAGAAAATACATGTACAAAATGGACAACTATAGTGTAGCCCACAATCGTAGTCACCAAAGTTGATTGATGGCCCACGAAAACTCAAACATGTGTAATTTTCCTAAATGCGACTAGAACTCAACAAAAAATGAAGGTTCATGAAACGTGATTAAAAAAATGCATACATAATACAAAAATACAGTACAATCCACAATCGTAGACACCAAAGTTGATTGATAGCCCACAAAAATTCAAACATGAGCAGTTTCTTAAATGCGGCTATAACTCAGTAAAAAATGAAGGTTTGAAATGCTGATAGAAAAAATGTGTAGACAATGCACAACTATAGTGTAATCAATAAGCATTGTCACCAAAGTTTATTGATGGCCCACAAAAACTAAAACATGGGCGGTTTCCCTAATTTGGCTATAACTCAACAAAAAATGAAGTTTCGCAAAAGGCAATAGAAAATATGCATATAGAATGCACAACTATAGTGTAATCTAGCATAGTCACCAAACTTGATCGATCACACACAAAAAATCAAACTCAAGCGGTTTCCTAAATGTAGGTATAACTCAACAAAAAAAAAATGGTTCATGAAAGGCGATAGAAAATATGCGTACAGAATGGACAACTGCAATGGAATTGACAATTATAGTCACCAAAGTTGATCAATGGCCCACGAAAACTCAAACATGAGCATTTTCCTAAATACGGCTATAAATCACAAAAAAATTAAGGTTCATGAAAGGCGAATAAAAAAAATGCGTACAAAATGCACAACTAAAGTATAATCCCCAATCGTAGTTACCAAAGTTGATTGATGGCCCACATAAACTTAAACATGCGCGGTTTCCTAAGTACAACTATAACTCAAAAATAAATGAAGGTTCACAAAAGGCGATAGAAAATATGCATACAAAATGGACAACTATAGTGCAATCCACAATCATAGTCGCCAAAGTTCATCAATGGCTCATGAAAACTCAAATACAAGCAGTTTCCTAAATATGGCTATAAGTCAAAGAAAAATCAAGGTTCATCGAAGGTGATAAAAAACACGCGTATAGAAAATGACAACTACATTGCAATCGACAATCATAGTCAACAAAGTTTTTTGATGGCCCACGAAAACTCAAACATGAGTGGTTTCCTAAATATAGCTATAGCTCAATGAAAAATTAAGGTTCGTGAAAGGGGATAGAAAATACTTGTATAGAATACACAACTACAATGCAATCCACAAACGTAGTCACCAAAGTTGATCGATTGCCCACTAAAGCTCAAACACGAGCAATTTCCTAAATGTAGCTATAAGTCAAATAAAAATGAACTTTCGCAAAAGGTGATAGAAAATACTCGTATAAAATTGACAACTACAGTGCCCTCCATAATCGTAGTCACCAAAGTTGATCGATGGCCCACGAAAACTCATACATGAGCGATTTCCTAAGTGCAGCTATAACTCAATGATAAATGAAGGTTCGTGAAAGGCGATAGAAAATACAAGTACAAAATAGACAAATAGAGTGCAATCCACAGACGTAGTCACCAAAGTTGATCGATGGCCCATGAAAACTTATATATGAGTTGTTTCCAAATATAGCTATAACTCAACAAAAAAATGAGGTTCATGAAAACCAGTTGAAAATATGCGTATGGAATGCACAACTACAATACAATCCACAATTGTAGTCACCGAAGTTGATTGATGACCCACAAAAACTCAAACATGAGTGGTTTCCTAAATGCGGCTATAACACAATAAAAAATTAAGATACGCTAAAAGCAATAGAAAATATGAGTATAGAATGCACAACTATTTCGTAATTCATAAGCATTGTCACCAAGTTCATCGATGGCCCACAAAAACTCAAACAGGACAGGTTTCCTAAATGCGGCTATAACTCAATAAAAAATGAAGGTTCATGAAAGGCGATAGAAAATTAGCATTCTTAATGCACAACTATAGTACAATCACCAATAGTAGTCACTAAAGTTGGTCGATGGCCCACGGAAACTCAAACATGAGCGGTTTTCTAAATGTGGCTATAACTCAACAAAAAATGAAGGTTCATGAAAGACGATAGAAAATGTGTACAAAATAGACAGCTAAAGTGCAATCCACAATCATAGTCACCAAAGTTGATCGATGGCCCACGAAAACTCAAACTCAATTAGTTTCCTAAGTGCGGCTATAACTCAACAAAAAATGAAGGTTCGTGAAAGGTGATAGAAAATACGCATAGAGAATGGACAACTATAGTGCAATCCACAATCGTAGTCACCAAAGTTCATTAATGACCCACAAAAACTCATGATAGAAAATAGACATATAGAATGAACAACTGCAGCATAATCCACAATCGTAGTCACCAAAGTTTATCGATGGCCCACAAAAACTCAAACAAGAGTGTTTTCATAACTACAACTATAACTCAACAAAAAATGGAGGTTCATGAAAGGTGTTTTAAAATATGTGTACATAATGCACAACTATAGTAAAATGCACAATCTTAGTCACCAAAGTTGATAGATGGCCCACAAAAAATCAAACATCAATGGTTTCCTAAATGTAGCTATAAGTCAAGAAAACATGAAGGTTCGCGAAACATGATAAAAAATACGCATATAGAATGTACAAATATAGTGTAATCCACAAGCGTAGTCACCAAAGTTGATGATGGCCCACAAAAACTCAAACTTGAGCGGTTTCCTAAATTCGGCTATAACTAAAAAAAATGAAATGTCGCAAAAGGCGATAGAAAATATGCGTACAGAATGAACAACTACAATGCAATCCATAATCATAGTCACCAAACTTGATTAATGGGCCACGAAAAAACTAAAAAAAGTGCAGTTTCCTAAGTGCTGGTATAACTAAATGAAAAAGGAGGGTTCGCGAAAGGTGATAGAAAATACGTGTATAAAATGAACAACTATAGTGTAATCCACAATCGTAGTCACCAAAGTTGATCGAAGGGCCAAGAAAACTCAAATGCAAGCAGTTTCCCAGATGTAGCTATAACTCAACAAAAAATGAAGGTTCACGAAAGGCGATAGAAAATACGCGTACACACTGGACAACTACAGTGTAATCCACAATCGTAGTCACCAAATTGTATCAGTAGCCCATGGAAAACTCAAACATGAGCGGTTTCCTAAATGTGGCTTTAATTCGACGAAAAGTGCAGGTTCGCGAAAGGCGATAGAAAATACGTGTATAGAATGTGTAATCCACAATCATCATCACCAAAGTTGATCGACGCCCCATGAAAACTCAAACATGAGCCTATTTGCTAAATGCGGCTATAACTCAATAAAATCAAAGGTTCTTGAAAGGCAATAGAAAATACATGAAAAAATTGGACAACTACAGTGCAATCTACAATCGTAGTGATCCCCAAAGTTGATCGATCGCTAACAAAAACTCAAATACAAGCGGTTTCCTAAATATGGCTATAGCTCAACAAAAAATGAAGGTTTGTAAAAGGAGATTAAGAATATCCCTAAAGAATGCACAACTACACTACAATCCACAATCGTAGTCTGCAAAGTTGATCGATGGCCCATGAAAACTCAAACTCGAGCAGTTACCTAAATGCAGCTATAACTCAACCAAAAATGAAAATTCACGAAAGGACATAGAGAATACACATACAGAATGGACAACTATAGCACAATTGTAATCGTTCAGCAAAGTTTATAGATGGCCCACAAAAACTCAAATACTAGTGGTTTCCTAAATATGGCTATAATTCAACAAAAAATGAAGGTTTGTGAATGGCGATTAAGAATAAGCGTACAAAATGAGCAAGTATAGTACAATCCAAAATCGTAGTCACCAAAATGGATCGATGGCCCATGAAAACTCAAACTCAAGCGGTTTCATAAATGCAGCTATAACTCAACAAAAAATGAACGGTCGTGAAAGGTGATAGAAAAGACATGTATAGAATACACAACTAAGGTACAATCCACAATTCTAGTCACCAAAGTTGAATGATGGAGCACAAAAACTCAAACACGAGTGGTTTCCTAAATGCGGCTATAACTAAAAAAAAACTGAAGGTTCGTGAAACGTGATAGAAAATATGCGTATAAAATGGACAACTACAGTGTAATCCACAAGTGCACTCACCAAAGTTGATCGATTTCCCATGAAAATTCAAACTCGAGAGGTTTCCTAAATGCGGCTACAAATAAAACAAAAATGAAAGTCCATGAAAGGTAATAAAAAATACACATAGAGAATGGACAACTACCATGCAATCCACAACCGTATTCACCAAAGTTGATCGATGGCCCACAAAAACTGAAACACAAGCGGTTTCCTCAATTCAACTATAACTCAAACACGAGTTGTTTCATAAATGCAGCTCTAACTCAACAAAAATTGAAGGTTCGCAAAAGGTGATGGAAAATACGAATACATATTGGGAAACTAGAGTGCAATCCACAATCGTAGTCACCAAAGTTGATCAGTGGCCCATGAAAACTCAAACACGACTGGTTTCCTAAGTGCAGCTATAACTCAACGAAAAATTAAAGTTCATGAAAGGCGATAGAAATACACCTATAGCATGAACAACTATAGTGTAATCCACAATCGAAGTCACCAAAGTTGATTGATGGCCTACAAAAACTCAAACATGAGCGGTTTCCTAAATGTGGCTATAACTCAACAAAAAAGGATGGAGCGGAAAGGCAATAGAAAATACAGTTATAGAATGAACAACTACAGTGCAATCCACAAGCGTAGTCACCAAAGGTGATCAATGTACCACAAAAACTCAAACACGCGGGTTTTCCTAATTACGGCTATAAGTTAGCAAAAAATGAGGGTTCGTGAAAGACGATAGAAAATTAGCGTTCATAATGCACAACTACATTGCAATCCACACTCGTAGTCACCAAAGTTGATTGATGGCCCATGAAACTCAAACACAAGCGGTTTCCTAAATGCAGCTAGAACTCAACAAAAAATGAAGGTTCATGAATGGCGATAGAAAATATGCATACATAATGGACAACTATAGTGCAATCCACAATCATAGTCACCAAAGTTGATCGATGGCCCACAAAAAATCAAACACAATTGATTACCTAAGTGTGGAAATAACTCAATGAAAAAGGAAGGTACACGAAAGACAATAGAAAATACTTGTATAGAATGCAAAACTACAGTGTAATCCACAATCGTAGTCACCAAATTTGATCAATGGCCCACGAAATCTCAAATACGAGCATTTTTTTAAATGCGGCTATAGCTAAACAAAAAATGAAGGTTCACGAAAGGCGAGAGAAAATACGCATATAGTATGCACAACTATAGTGCAATCCACAATTGTAGTCACCAAAGTTGATTAATGGCCCACAAAAACTCAAAAACGACCAGTTTCTTAAATGCGGCTATAACTCAATGAAAAATTAATGTTCACAAAAGGGGATAGAAAATATGCATATGTAATTCACAACTACAGTACAATGGACAATCATAGTCACCAAAGTTGATTGACGACCTACGAAAACTGAAATACGCATGGTTGCCTAAATGCAAATGTAACACACAAAAAAAATGAAGGTTTGTGAAAGGTGATAGAAAATACATGTACAAAATGGACAACTATAGTGTAATCCACAATCGTAGTCACTAAAGTTGATCGATGGCCCACGAAAAATCAAACATGAGCGTTTTCCTAAATGAGGCTATAATTTAGGAAAAAAATGAAGTTTCGTGAAAGGTGATTAAAAATATGCTTACATAATTCACAACTATAGTACAATCCGCAATTGTAGTGATCAAAGTTTATTGATGTCACACAAAAATTCAAACATGAGCGGTTTCCTAAATGTGGCTATAACTCAACAAAAAATGAAGGTTCATGAAAGGTGATTGAAAATACATGTACAAAATGTACAACTACTGTGCAATCCACAATCGTAGTCACCAAAATTGATCGATGGCCCACGAAAACACAAACATGAGCAGTTTCATAAATGTGGCTATAACTCAATGAAAAATGAAGTTTCGCGAAAGGGGATAGAAAATACGTGTATAGAATGCCCAACTACAATGTAATCCACAATTGAAGTCACCAAAGTTGATCGATTGCCCACGAAAACTCAAACACAAGCATTTTCCTAGATGCATCTATAACTCAACAAAAAATGAAGGTTAGTGAAAGGCGATTAAAAATATGTGTAGAGAATGCACAACTATAGTACAATACACAATCGTAGTCACCAAAGTTGATCGATGGGCCACGAAAACTCAAACATGACATGTTTCCTAAGTGTGGCTATAACTCAGCGAAAAATGAAGGTTCCTGAAAGGTGATAGAAAATACGCATATAGAATGCACAACTATAGTGCAATCCACAATCATAGTCACCAAAGTTGATCTATTGCCCAAGAAAACTCAAACAGTAGCGGTTTCCTAAGTGCAGCTATAAGTAAACGAGAAATGAAGGTTCGCAAAAAGTGATAGAAAATATACATATAGAATGCCCAACTATAGTGTAATCGACAATCATAGTCACCAAAGTTGATCGATGGCCCATGAAAAAACTCAAACACAAGCGATTTACTAAATGCGGCTATAACTCATCAAAAAATGAACATTCACGAAAGGCGATAGAAAATATGTTTACAAAATGCACAACTATATTGAAATGAACAAGTGTAGTCACCAAAGTTGATCGAATGCCCACAAAAACTCAAACATGAGCGGTTTCCTAAATGTTGCTATAACGCAACAAAAATAGAATGTTCGCGAAAGGCAATAAAAAATTAGCATACATAATGCACAACTATAGTGCACTCCACAATCGTAGTCACGAAAGTTGATCGATGGCCCACAAAAACTCAAACACGACCAGTTTCCTAAATGCGGCTACAACTCAACAAAAAATGAAGGTTTGCAAAAGGGGATGGAAAATTAGCGTTCATAATGCACAATTACAGTGCAATCCATAATCGCAGTCACCAAAGTTGATCGATGGCCCACGAAGACTTAAACACAAGCGTTTTCCTAGGTGCAACTATAACTCGACGAAAAATGAAGGTTCGTGAAATGTGATATAAAATAGGCATATACAATGCATAACTAAAGTGCAATCCACAATCATAGTCACAAAAGTTGATCGATGGCCCATGAAAACTAAAACACGAGCTATTTCCTAAGTGCAGCTATAACTCAACGAAAAATAAAGGTTCGTGAAAGGCGATAGAAAATACGTGTATAGAATGAACAACTACAGTGTAATCCACAATTGTAGTCACCAAAGTTGATAGATGGTCCACAAAATCTGAAATATGAGTGGTTTCATAAATGTGGCTATAACTCAACAAAAAATGAAGGTTCGCAAAAGGTGATAGAAAATACGCTTACAGAGTGGACAACTACAGTGCAATCCACAATCATATTTACCAAAGTTGATTGATGGCCCAGGAAAACTCAAACATGAGCGATTTCCTAAATACGCCTATAACTCAACAAAAAATAAAGATTCGGGAAAGGCGATAGAAAATACGTGTATAGAATGGACAACTACAGTGCAATCCACAATCGTAGTCACCAAAGTTGATCGATGGCCCACGACAAGTCAAACACGAACGGTTTCCTAAGTGCGGCTATAACACAACAAAAAATGAAGCTTCGTGAAAGGCGATTAAAAATATGTGTACAAAATGCACAACTATAGTACAATCCACAATCATATTCACCAATGTTGATCGATGGCCCATGAAAATTCAAACAGGAGCAGTTTTGTAAGGGCGCCTATAACTCAATGAAAAATGAAGGTTCGTAAAAGGCAATAGAAAATACACTGATAGAATGCACATCTACAATGTAATCCACAATCATGGTCAACAAAGTTGAACGATAGCCCACAAAATCTCAAACATGAGTGTTTTCCTAAATGCAGCTATAAAAAAACAAAAAATGAAGTTTCACAAAATGCACAACTATAGTGCAATACACAATCGTAGTCACCAAAGTTGATCGATGGCCCACGAAAACTCAAACACAAGCAGTTTCATAACTGCAGCTATAACTCACAAAAAAAGAAGGTTCGTGAAAGGCGATAGAAAATACGCATATATAATGGACAACTACATTGCAATCCACAATCGTAGTCACCAAATTTGATCGATGCCCCATGGAAACTCAAACACGAGCAGTTTCGTAAGTGCAGCTATAAGTTAATGAAAAATGAAGGTTTGCGAAAGACAATAGAAACTATGCATACATATTGGACAACTATAGTGCAATCTACAATCATTATCACCAAAGTTGATCGATGGCCCACGAAATCTAAAATACGAGTGGTTTCCCAAATACGGCTATAGCTCAACAAAAAAATGAAGATTTGTGAAATGCGATTAAGAATATGCATATAGAATTCACAACTATAGTAATATCCACAATCGTAGTCACCAAAGTTTATTGATGGACCGTGAAAACTCAAACTCGTGCATTTCCTATACGGGGCTATCACTCAACCAAAAATGAAAGTTCACGAAAGTTGATAGAAAATATGTGTACAAAATGGACAACTACAATGCAATCCACAATCGTAGTTAGCAAAGTTGATAGATGACCCACAAAAACTCTAATAAGAGTGGTTTCCTAAATACAACTATAATAACTCAACAAAAAATGAAGGTTCACGAAAGTCGATAGAAAATATACGTATAAAATGCACAACTACAATGTAATCCACAAGCGTTGTCACCAAAGTTCATTGAAGGCCCACGAAAACTCAAACACGAGCGTTTTCTTAAATCCGGCTATAACTCAACAAAAAATGAAGTTTCGTGAAAGTGATTAAAAATATGTGTAAAAATTGCACAACCATAGTACAAGTTAATTGATGGCTCACAAAAACTCAAACATGAGCAATTTCCTGAATGTGGCTATAACTCAATAAAAAATGATGGTTCACAAAAGGTGATAGAAAATACAAGTATAGAATGCAAAACTATTGTGTAATTCCTAAGCATTGTCACCAAAGTTGATCGATGACCCACAAAAATGAAAATACGAGCAGTTTCCCAAATGCGGCTATAACACAACAAAAATGAAGGTTCACGAAAGGCAATAGAAAATATGCATACATAATGGACAACTAAAGTGCAATCCACAATCGTAGTCACCAAAGTTGATCGATGGCACATGAAAACCCAAACATGAGCTTTTTCCTAAATACAGCTATAACTCAACAAACAATGAACACTCATGAAAGGCGATTAAAAATATCTGTATAGAATGCACAACTACAGTACAATCCACAATTGTAGTCACCAAAGTTGAACGATGACCCATGAAAATTCAAATATGAGTAGTTTCCTAAATGCATTTATAACTCAACGAAAAATGAAGGTTCTTGAAAGGCGATAGAAAATATGCCTATATATTGGACAATTATGGTGCAATCCACAATTGTAGTCACCGACATTGATCGATAGCTTACGAAAACTCAAACTCAAGGAATTTTATAAATGCAACTATAACTCAACCAATAATGAAACTTAACAAAATGCGACAGAAAATACACATATAGAATTGACAACTACAGTGCAATCAACAATCATAGTCAGCAAAGTCAATAGATAGCCCCCAACAACTTAAATACGAGCGGTTTCCTAAATATGGCTATAACTCAACAAAAAAAGAAGGTTTGTGAAAGGCGATTAAGAATATGCATACAAAATGCACAACTACAGTACAATCCACAATCTAGTCACCAAAATTGATTGATGGCCCACGAAAACTCAAACACGAGCAGTTTCCTAAGTGCAGCTATAACTCAACAAAAAAAAAGGTTTGCAAAAGGTGATAGAAAATACAAGTATAAAATACATAACTACAGTGTAATCAACAATCGTAGTCACCAAAGTTGATCGAGAATTTCCCTAAATGTAGCTATAACTCAACATAAAATAAAAGTTCATGAAAAAAGATTAAAAATATGCATACAAATTGTACAACTATAGTACAATCCACAATTGTAGTCATCAAAGTTGATCGATGGCCCACAAAAATTCAAACATGAGTGGCTTCCTAAATGTGGCTATAACACAACAAAAAATGAAGGTTCGCAAAAGGTGATACAAACTACGCATATAGAATGCACAACTATAGTGTAATCCACAAGTGTAGTCACCAAACTTGATCGATGGCCCATGAAAATTCAAACTCGAGTAGTTTCGTAAATGCGGCTATAACTCAACAAAAAATGAAGGTTCGTCAAAGGCGATAGAAAATACGCATACAAAATGGACAACTACAATGCAATCCACAATCGTAGTCACCAAAGTTGATCGATGGCCCACGAAAACTCAAACATGAGCGGTTTGCTTAGTGCAGCTATAACACAACGAAAAATCAAGGTTCGTGAAAGGCAATAGAAAATGCGTGTATAGAATGCACAACTATAGTGTAATCCACAATTGTAGTCACCAAAATTGATCGATGGCCAACGAAAACTCAAACATGAGGATTTTCCTAAATGCGGCTTTAACTGAAGAAAAAATGAAGGTTCGTGAAAAGCGATTAAAAATATGCATACAAAATGCACAACTATAGTTCAATCCACAATCGTATTTTACCAAAGTTGATTGATGGCCCATAAAAACTAAAACATGAGTAGTTTCCTAAATGTGGCTATAACTCAACAAAAAATGAAGGTGCGTGAAAGGCGATAGAAAATACACTTATAGAATGCACAACTACATTGTAATGCACAAAAGTAGTCACCAAAGTTGATCGATGTACCACAAAAACTCAAACACGACCGGTTTACTAAATACGACTGTAAGTCAACAAAGAATGAAGGTTCTTGAAAGGCCATAGAAAATTAGCATTCATAATGCACAACTACAGTGCAATCCACAATCATACTCACCAAAGTTGATTGATGGCCCATGAAAACTCAAACACGAGCGGTTTCCTTAATGAGGCTAGAACTCAACAAAAAATAAAGGTTCATGAAAAGTTATAGAAAATACGCGTACAAAATCGACAACTATAGTGCAATCCACAATTATACTCAGCAAAGTTAATTGATGGCCGACGAAAACTCAAACACGAGTAGTTTCCTAAGTGTGGCTATATCTCAACAAAAAATGAAGGTTCGCAAAAGGCAATAGAAAATACACGTATAGAATGAAAAACTATAGTGTAATCCACAATCGTAGTCAAAAAAGCTAATCAATGGCACATGAAAACTAAAATCAAGAGAATTTTCATAAATGCGGCTATAACTCAACAAAAAATGAAGGTTCGTGGAAGGTGATAGAAAATACACGTATCGAATGGACAACTAAAGTGCAATCCACAATTGTAGTCACCAAAGTGGATGTATGGCGAATGGAGACTCAAACACGAGTGGTCTCCTAAGTTCGGCTATAACTCAATGAAAAATGAATGTTCGCAAAAGGCGATAGAAAATACACGTATAGAATGCACAACTGCAGTGCAATCCAAAATCGTAGTCACCAAAGTTGATCGATGGCCCACAAAAACTCAAACACGAGCAGTTTCGTAAGTGTGGCTATAACTCAATGGAAAATGAATATTCATGAAAGGCAATAGAAAATACGCCTATAGAATGCACAACTATAGCATAATCCACAATCGTATTCACCAAAGTTGAACGATGGCCCAAGAAAACTAAAACACGAGCGTTTTCCTATATGCAGCTATATCTCAATGAAAAATGAAGGTTCATCGAAGGAAATTAAAATTATGTGTACAAAATGCACAACTATAGTACAATCCACAATCGTAGTCACCAAAGTTAATCGATGGCCCATGAAAACTCAAAAACGAGCGGTTTCCTACATGTGGCCATAACTCATTGAAAAATTAATGTTCATGAAAGGGGATAGAAAATATTAGTATGGATTTCATAACTACAGTGCAATGCACTATCTTAGTCACCAAAGTTGATGGACAACCCACAAAGTTTCAAATACGAGCCGTTTCCTAAATCTGCCTATAAGTGAACAAAAGATGAATGTTTGCGAAAGGCGATAGAAAATATAAGTACAAAATGGACAACTATAGTGCAATCCATAATCGTAGTCACAAAAGTTGATTGATGGCCCACGAAAACTCAAACATGAGCAGTTTCCTAAGTGCGGCTAAAACTCAATGAAAAATGAAGGTTCGAAAAAGGCAATAGAAAATACTTATATAGAATACACAACTATAATGTAATCCACAATCGTACACACCAAAGTTGATCGATGGCTGACGAAATCTCAAACACGAGTGTTTTCCTAAATGCGACTATAACTCAACAAAAAAAGAAGGTTTGTGAAAGGCGATTAGAAATATGTGTACAGAATGCACAACTACAGTACAATCCACAATCATAGTCACCAAAGTTGATCGATGGCCTACAAAAAACTCAAATAAGAGTGGTTTCCCAAATGCGGCTATAACTCAACAAAAAATGAAGGTTTACGAAAGACGATAGAAAATACACATATAGAATGCACAACTATAGTGTAATCCACAATAGTAGTCACCAAACTTGATCGATGGCCAAGAAAAACTCAAACACGAGCGGTTTCCTAAATGTGTCTATAGCTCAACAAAAAACTAAGGTTCAAGAAAGGCGATAGAAAATGTGTACATAATGGACAACTAAAGTGCAATCCACAATTGTAGTCAAGAAAAAATGAAGTCTCGCTAAAGGTGATAGAAAATACCCGTATAGAATGTACAACTACAATGTAATCCATAATCGTAGTCATCAAAGTTGATAGATGGCCCACGAAAAGTCAAACACAAGTGTTTTTCTAAATGCGGCTATAACTCAACAAAAAGTGAAGGTTCGTGAAAGGCAATTAAAAATATGCGTACATGAGGTAGAACTACAGTACAATCCACAATCATAGTCACCAAAGTTTATCGATGGCCTACAAAAAACTCAAACAACGGTTTCCTAAATGCAGCTATAACTCAACAAAAAATGAAGGTTTGCAAAAGGGGATTGAAAATACGCATATAGACGGCACAACTACAATCTAATCCACTATCATAGTCACCAAGCTTGATCGATGGCCCACAAAAACTCAAACACAAGCGTTTTCTTAAATGCAGCTATAACTCAACAAAAAATGAAGATTCGTGAAAGGCAATAAAAAATATGCGTACAAAATGAAGAACTATAGAATAATCAACTATCGTTGTAACCAAAGTTGATTGATGGCCGACAAAAACTCAAACATTAGAGGTTTCGTAAATGCAGCTATAAATCTACAAAAAGTGAAGGTTCGCGAAAGGCGATAGAAAATAAGGGTATAGAATGCACAACTATAGTGTAATACAAAAGCATAGTCACCAAAGTTGATCGATGGCCCACAAAAACTAAAACACGAGCAATTTTCTAAATGTGACTATAATTAAAAAAAATGAATGTTTGAGAAAGGCGATTGAAAATATGTGTACAAAATAGACAACTACAATGCAATCCTCAATTGTAGTCAACAAAAAATAAAGGTTCTCGAAAGGCGATATAAAATACCCATATAGAATGCACAACTACAGTGTAATCCACAATCGTAGTAACCAAAGTTGATGGATGGCCCACGAAAACTTAAACACGAGTGTTTTCCTAAATGCAGCTATAACTCAACAAAAAGTGAAGGTTCATGAAAGGTGATTAAAAATATGCGTAGAGAATGCACAACTACAGTACAATCCACAATTGCAGTCACCAAAGTTGATCGATGGCATAATTAAAACTCAAACAAGAGCGGTTTCCTAAATGCGGATATAAATCAAACAAAATTGAAGATTAAATGCAAAAGGCGTTATAAAATATGCTTATAGAATGCACAACTACAATGTAATCCACAAGCGGAGTCACCAAAGTTGATCGATGGCCCACAAAAACTCAAAAAAGAGCAGTTTCCTAAATGCGGCTATAACTCAAAAAAAAATGATGGTTCGCAAAAGGTGATAGACAATACGTCTATAGAGTGAACAACTATATTTTAATCCACAATCGTAGTGACCAAAGTTGATCGATGGCCGACAAAAACTTAAATACGAGCGGTTTCCTAAATGCAGTTATAACTCAACAAAAATTGAAGGTTCGCGAAAGGTGATAGAAAATATGTGTATAAAATGCACAACTATAGTGTAATCCACAAGCATAGTCACCAAAGTTGATCGATGGCCCACGACAACTCAAACTCGAGTGGTTTCCTAAATGCAACTATAACTCAACAAAAAAAGAAGGTTGACGAAAGGCGATAGAAAATACACGTACATAATGGATAACAACATTGCAATCCACAATCATAGTCACCAAAGTTGATCTATGGCTTGTGAAATCTCAAACAAAAATAGTTTCCTAAGTGTATCTATAACTCAACAAGAAATGAAGGTTCGCAAAAGGCGATAACAACTACAGTGTAAAGAAAAATTGTAGTCACCAAAGTTGATGAATGGCCCACCAAAACTCAAAGATGAGCGTTTTCCTAAATGCAACTATAACTCAATAAAAAATAAAGATTCGCGAAAGGCAATAAAAAATATGTGTACAGAATGCACAACTACAGTACAAGCTACAATCATAGTTACCAAAGTTGATCGATGGCCCACAAAAACACAAACACAAGTGGTTTCCTAAGTGTGGCTATAACTCAACAAAAAATGAAGGTTCGAGAAAAACGATAGAAAATACATGTATAGAATGCACAACTACAATGTAATCCACAATCGTAGTGACCAAAGTTGATCGATGGCCCAGGAAAACACAAAAAAAAACATGAGCTTGGTTTTCCTAAATGTGGTTATAACTCAGCAGAAAATGAAGGTTTTCGAAAAGCATGAGAAAATACAATACATAATGAACAACTATAGTGCAATCCACAATTGTAGTCACCAAAGTTGACCAAAGAGGAGTGCAGAAGTAGAAGAATTTGCAGAACACATGAAGAAGTTGCATACTCAAGTGAAACAACAATTGGAAGACATGAACCAAAAGTATAAGGAGAAAGCAGATGAAAAGAGGAGACATAAGGAATTTGAAGTTGGAGATGAAGTGATTCTATATTTGAAGAAGGAAAGGTTTCCAGTTGGCAAATACAATAAGCTAAAGATGAGGAAGTTTGGACCTTGTAAGATTTTGAAGAAGTTTGATTCTAGGAATGCATATGACGTGGAGTTACCAAAAGGTATGGGTATATCACCTATATTCAACATTGCAAATCTATATTTGTATCATGAAGCAGAATTTCGTGAAGATAGTAACAGAATTGGAGAATCAATTTCCTAAACAATAGTCAGCTGAGATTGAAGAGATTTTGGATGTCATAGATGGGAGGAAGACTCATGGAAGACAGTACAAAGAATATCTTGTGAAGTGGAAAGGTAGACTAGTTGAGGATTCTTCTTGGATTTCTTAGGCTGAGGTGGATCGTCTTGGTTTTCCTTTAGCCCCAGCAAAGTGATGCAGGAGTATCCATGGTTCTTGGCAATCTTGCATCAACCAAAAATATTTTCTTTCAATTTTTTTGTTCTGTTCTTGATCAGTTCATGTTGTTGGATTCATCATCTTTTCTCACCAGACCTTGTGGATCTTTGTGTACATCGTCAACATGTTCATTTTCCTTGTTCCAAGATTTGAGAGTGATTGGATCTTTTTCCGGCAAGTTATCACTTCCGGACTTTTTTGGCAGTTTCTTGAACTAGCACGAGAATAATTTCAAACCTTTCCACCAATTCGATCATTGTGGATAATCCTCGTGACTTGTGAATCTTAACAGTGTGATTTTAATGGTTCCATGGAGTGTCCCTAACCTTCATTATAGGACCACACTTATCTTATGCACCTATTGAAGAGTAATTCAAATTTGAGGATGACCTATTCATGCGCACGTTACATTTTCTTTCCTTGGATAATATGATGATCTTTGGCCGACGCAGATGTTTCTAGAATTGCGAGTATGATATAAAGCTTGTAATCGATCATTTGAATCACATTAGTTGATTGAGAAGAATAATATTGATTCGATTATAATATTCAGCTCCCATATAGGAGCATGTTAGAATGTTGTCTTTTTGAGCATGTTTTATAATATTGATTCGACTATAATATTCACCTCGCATATAGGAGATTTTTGTTAATGAGAATATTTGCATCTATATTTTCCTTCATATTCTATATTGCTTTCATTTTATTACACTTGTTGCATGGTCCATATTTTTCTCTTTGAGCACCCTCCTACCGTGGCTGCGCCAGTTGATAGATGGCCTATAAAAGCTCAAACATGAGCAGTTTCGTAAATGGGGGTATAAATCAACAAAAAATGAAGTTTCCTGAAAGTCAATAGAAAATTCGAGTAGAAAAAGGACAACTACAGTGTAATCCACAAGCGTAGTCACCAAAGTTCATTGATGGCCCACGAAAAATTAAAAATGAGTGATTTCATAAATGTGGCTATAACTCAACAAAAATGAAGGTTCGCGAAAGGAAATAGAAAATACGTGTAAAAAATAGACAATTACAGTGCAATCCACAATCCTAGTCACCAAAGTTGAACGATTGCCCACGAAAACTCAAACACGAGTGGTTTCCTAAATGTGGCTATAACTCAATAAAAAATGAAGGTTCACAAAAGGCGATAGAAAATAAACGTACAGATTGGACAACTATAGTGCAATCCATAATTGTAGTCACCAAAGTTGATCGATGGCACACAAAAACTCAAACACAAGCGTTTTCCTAAATGTGGCAATAACTCAAGAAAAAATGAAGGTTCGTTAAAGGCAATAGAAAATACGTGTATAGTATGCACAACTATAGTGTAATCCACAAGCATATTCACCAAAGTTGATTGATGGCCCATGAAAACTCAAACTCGAGTGGTTTCCTAAATGCTGCTATAACTTATAAAAAATGAAGGTTCATGAAAGGTGATAGAAAGTACACATACATAATGGAAAAATACAGTGCAATCGACAATCATAGTCACCAAAGTTAATCGATGGCCCAAGAAAATTCAAACACGAGCGGTTTCGTAAGTGAAGCTATAACTCAACAAAAAATGAAGGTTCACGAAAGGAGATAAAAAATACACGTATAGAATACACAACTACATGTAATCCACAAGCATATTCACCAAATTTGATCGATGGCCTGCAAAAAATCAAACACGAGCAGTTTCCTAAATGCAGATATAACTCAACAAAAAATTAAGGTTCACGAAATGATTTAGAAAATACGTGTACATAATGGATAACTACAGTGCAATCCACAATCATAGTCACCAAAGTTGATCGATGGCCAATGAAAACTCAAATACAAGCGGTTTCCAAAGTGCAACTATAACTCATCGAAAAATGAAGGTTCATGAAAGGTGATAGAAAATACGTGCATAAAATGCAAAAGTATAGTTTAATCCACAATCGTAGTCACCAGAGTTTATCGATGGCCCAGGAAAACTCAAACACAAGCGTTTTTCTAAATACGGCTATAACTAAACATAAATTGAAGGTTCATGAAAGGCAATTAAAAATATGTTTATAGAATGCACAACTATAGTAAAATCTACAATCGTAGCCACCAAAGTTGGTAAATGGCCCACAAAAACTCAAACACGAGCGGTTTCCTAAATGCGGCTATAACTCAAGAAAAATGAAGCTTCGTGAAAGGCAATAGAAAATAAGTGTAGAGAATGCACAAATACAATGTAATATACAAGCGTAGTCACCAAATTTATCAATGGCCCATGAAAACCCAAACTCGAACAGTTTCCTAAACGTGGCTATAAACTCAACATAAAATGAAGGTTCACAAAAGGAAATAGAAAGTACACGTACATAATTGACAAGTACAGTGTAATCCACAATCATAGTCACCAAAGTTGATTGATGGTCCATGAAAACTCAAACACGAGCGGTTTTCTAAATGCAACTATAATTCAACAAAAAAAAAAGGTTCATGAAAGGCGATAGAAAATACATGTATCAAATGCACAACTACAATGTAATCCACAAGTGTTGTCAGCAAAGTTGATCGATGGCCCACAAAAAATAAGCTCGAGTGGTTTCCTAAATGTGGCTATAACTAAGAAAAAAATGAAGGTTTGGGAAAAGCAATTAAAAATATGTGTATAGAATGCACAACTAAAGTACAATCCAAAATTTTAGTCTATGGTCATCAATGGCCCGCGAAAACTCAACCTCGAGGGGTTTTACAAATACGGCTATAACTCAACAAAAAATAAAAGTTCGTGAAAAGTGATAGAAAATAAACATAAAAAATGGACAACTACAGTGCAATCCACAATCATAGTCATCAAAGTTGATTGATAAACTCAAACACGAGCAGTTTCCTAAGTGTGGTTATAACTCAATGAAAAATGAAGGTTTGTGAAAGGCGATAGAAAATACATGTATAGAATGCACAACTAGACTATAATCCACAAGCGTAGTCACCAAAGTTGATCGATGACCCACGAAAACTCTACCTCGAATGGTTTCCTAAACGCGGCTATAACTCAACAAAAAATGAAGGTTTGCGAAGGGCGATAGAAAATACACATACAAAATGGAAAACTACAGTGCAATCCACAATTGTAGTCATACAAGTTGATAGATGACCCATGAAAAATCAAACTCAATCGATTTCGTAACTATGGCTATAACTTAACAAAAAATGAAGGTTCACGAAAGGCAATAGAAAATTAGTGTTCATAATGGACAACTACAATGCAATTGACAATCATAGTCACCAAAGTTGATCGATGGCGCACAAAAACTCAAACACGAGCAGTCTCCAAAATGCGGCTATAAATCAACAAAAAATAAAGGTTCACGAAAGGAGACAGAAAATACGCGTACAAAATCAACAACTAAAATGCAATCCACAATCGTAGTATCCAAAGTTTATCGATGGCCGACGAAAACACAAACACGAGTGTTTTCCTAAATGCACCTATAATTCAATAAAAAATGAAGGTTCACGAAAGGTGATAGAAAATACGTGTATAGAATGCACAATTACGATGTAATCCACAATTGTAGTTAGCAAACGTGATTGATGGCCGATGAAAATTCAAACATGAGAAGTTTCCTAAATCTGGCTATAACTCAACAAAAAATGAGAATTCACAAAAGCCAATAGAAAATACATGTACGTAATGGACATTTACAGTGCAATCCACAATCGTAGTCACCAAAGTTGATCGATGGCCCATGAAAACTCAAATATGAACGGATTCCTAAATGCGGCTATAACTCAAAAAAGAAAAAAGGTTCATGAAGTCAAGAGAAATAATGTATAGAATGCTCAACTATAGTGTAATCCACAAGCATAGTCACCAAAGTTGATCGATGGCCCACGAAAACTGAAACTCGAGCAGTTTGTTAAATGCGGCTATAACTTAAGAAAAAGTGAGGGTTCATGAAAGGTGATAGAAAATACACGTACATAATGGACAACTATAGTGCAATCGACAATAATAGTCACCAAAGTTGATTTATAGCCCACAAAAACTGAACACGAAGGTTTTCCTAAATATGGCTATAACTCAACAAAAAATGAAGGTTCACAAAAGGCGATAGAAAATATGTGTATAGAATGTACAACTACAATGCAATCCACAAGCGTAGTCACCAAAGTTGATCGATGCCCCACGAAAACTGAAACACGAGTGTTTTTCTAAATACAGCTATAACTCAACAAAAAATGAAGGTTCCTGAAATGCAATTAAAAATATGTGTAAAGAATGCACAACTACAGTGAAATCCACAATCGTAGTCACCAAAGTTGATCGATGACCCAAAAAAACTCAAACATCTGCGGTTTCTAAAATGCCTCTATAACTCAACAAAAAATGAAGGTTTGCGAAAGGTGATAGAAAATATGCTTATGGAATGCACACTTATAGTGTAATCCACAAGTGTAGTCACCTATGTTGATCGATGGCACATCAAAACTCAAAATTGGGCAGTTTCCTAAATGCGGCTATAACTCAACAAAAAATGAAGGTTCGTGAAAGGCAATAGAAAATAGGCGTACAGAAGGACAACTATAGTGCAATCCACAATTGTAGTCACCAAAGTTGATCAATGGCCCATGAAAAATAAAACATGAGGCATTTCCTAAGTGCGGCTATAGCTCAAACATATGCGATTTGAAAATATGCATACAGAATGCACAACTACCGTACAATCCACAATCGTAGTCACCAAAGTTGATCAATGGCCCACAAAAACTCACACTCAAGCGGTTTCCTAAATGCGGCTATAACTCATCAAAAAATGAAGGTTTGCGAAAGGTGATAGAAAAAATGAGTATAAAATGCATAACTACAGGGTAATCCACAAGCGTAGTCACCAAAATTGAATGATGGCCCACAAAAAACTCAAACTTGAGCGGTTTCCTTAATGTGGCTATAACTCAACAAAAAATGAAGGTTCATGAATGGAGATAGAAAATACATGTAAAGAATGGAAACCTATAGTGCAATCCACAATCATAGTCTGCAAAGTTGATCGATGGCCCACGAAAAGTCAAACACGAGAGGTTTCCTAAGTGTAGCTATAACTGAACGAAAAATGAAGGTTCGTGAAAGACGATAGAAAATACGCTTATAGAATGCACAACTACAGTGTAATCCACAATCATAGTTACCAAAGTTGATCGATGGCCCACGAAAATTCAAAAATGATCATTTTCCTAAATGCAGCTATAACTTAAAAAAAATGAAGCTTAGTGATAGGTCATTAAAAAGATGCATACAAAATGCACAACTACAGTAGAATCAACAATTGTAGTCACCAAAGTTGATCGATGGCCCACAAAAACTCAAACATGCATGACTACAGTGTAATCCACATTCGTACTCACCAAAGTTGATCGATGGCCTATGAAAACTCAGACTCGAGCGATTTTCTAAAAGCGGCTATAGCTGAACAAAAAATGAAGGTTCGCGAAAGGATATAGAAAATACACATACAAAATTGACAACTACAATGCAATCCAGAATTGTATTGACCAAAGTTGATTGATGGCCAACAAAAACTCAAACATGGGCGATTACCTAAATGTGGCTATAAACTAATAAAAAATGAAGGTTCACGAAAGGTGATAGAAAATATGTGTATAGAATGCACAACTACAGTGTAATCCACAATCGTAGTCACCAAAGTTGATTGATGGCCCAAAAAAACTCGAACTCGAGTGGTTTCCTAAATACGGCTATAACTCAACAAAAATTGAAGGTTGACAAAAAGCGATAGAAAATACGCGTATAGAATGCACAACTATAGTACAATCCACAAATATAGTCACCAAATTTGATTGATGGCCAACAAAAAACTAAAACATGAGCAGTTTCCTAAGTGCAGCCAAGTCAAAGAAAATGGAGGTTCACAAAAGGTGATAGAAAATACTATATAGAATACAAAACTACAAAGTAATCCCCAATCGTAGTCACCATAGTTGATCATAGGCCCACGAGAATTCAAACAAGAGCATTTTCCTCAATGTGGTTATAACTCAAGAAAAAATGAAGGTTTGTGAAAGGCGATTAAAATATGTGTACACAATGCATAACTATAGTACAATCCAAAAATGTAGTCACTAAAGTTAATCGATGGTCGAAAAAAACTCAAACATGAGCAGTTTTCTAAAAGCAGCTATAACTCAACAATAATTAAGGTTCGCAAAAGGAAATAGAAAATACCTATATAGAATACATAACTACAGTGTAACCCAAAAAGCATATTCACCAAAGTTGATCAATGGCCCACAAAATCTCAAACTCGAGCGGTTTCCTAAATGCGGCTATAACGAAACAAAAAATGAAGGTTCATGAAAGGAGATAGAAAATACGAGTACAAAATGGACAAATATAGTGAAATGCACAATCGTAGTCACCAAAGTTTATTGATGGTCCACAAAAACTCAAACACAAGCTTTTTCCTAAGCGCGGCTATAAATCATTAAAAAATGAAGGTTCACAAAAGACGATAGAAAATATGTGTATAGAATGAACAACTATAATGTAATCCACAATCGTAGTCATCAAAGTTGATCGATGGCCCACGAAAAAGTAAATACGAGCGGTTTCCCAAATGTAGCTATAACACAACAAAAAATGAAGAATCACTAAAGGTGATAGAAAATACATATATAGAATGCACAAGTATAGTGTAATCCTATAGCCTAGTCACCAAAGTTGATCGATGGCCCACGAAAACTCAAACACTATTGTTTTTCTAAATGTGGCTATAACTGAACGAAAAATGAAGGTTCGCGAAAGGTGATAGAAAATACACTTACAAATTGGACAACTACAATGCAATCCACAATTGTAGTAAGAAAAGTTGATCGATGGCCCACGAAAACTCAAACACGAGTGGTTTCCTAAGGGCGGCTACATCTCAGGGAAAAATGAGCGTTCGCCAAAGGCAATAGAAAATACGCATATAGAATGCACATGTCCAATGTAATCCACAATCATAGTCACCAAAGATGATCAAAGGCCCATGAAAACTCAAACATGAGCATTTTCCTAAATATGTCCATAACTCAACAAAAAATAAAGGTTCATGAAAGTTGATTATAAATATGCTAACAAAATACACAACTACAGTAGCATCCACAATTGTAGTTACCAAAGTTGATTTATGGCCCAAAAAAACTCAAACATGAGCAGTTTCTTATATGTGTCTATAACTAAACAAAAAATGAAGGTTCATGAAAAGCGATTAAAAATATGCGTACAGAATGCACAAATAGAGTACAATCCACAATCGTAGTCACCAAAGTTGATCGATTTACTAATTGAGGCTACAACTCAATAGAAAATGAAGGTTCGTGAAAGGCAATAGAAAATACGCATATAAAATGCATAACTTTAATGTAATTCACAAGCATAGTCACCAAAGTTGATCGATGGACCACGAAAAAATCAAACTCGAGCAGTTTTCTAAATGCGGTATAACTCAACAAAAAATGAAGGTTCACCAAAGGCGATAGAAAATACACATACAAAATGGACAACTACAGTACAATCCACAATCATAGTCACCAAAGTTGATCAATGGCCCATGAAAACTCCAACACGAGTGATTTTTTAAGTGCAGCTATAACTCAACGAAAAATGAAAGTTCATGAAGAGCAATAGAAAATACACATATAGAATGCACATCTACAGTGTAAATGACTATCGTACTCGCCATAGAAAATACACATATAGAATGCACAACTACAGTGTAAATGACCATCGTAGTCAACTATGGCCCACGAAAACTCAAACACAAGTGTTTTCCTAAATGCGGATATAAGTAAATTGAAAAAGAAGGTTAGTGAAAAGTGATTAAAAATATGTGTATGCAATGCACAACTAAAGTACAATCAATGATCGTAGTCACCAAAGTTGATCGATGGCCCACAAAAACTCAAACATGAGTAGTTTCATAAATGCAGCTATAACTCAACAGAAAATGAAGATTTGTGAAAGGCGATAGAAAATACACATATAGAAATCAGAACTAAAGTGCAATCCACAAGTGTAGTCACCAAAGTTGATCGATGGCCCATGAAAACTCAAACACGACCGTTTTCTGAAATGTAGCTATAACTCAACAAAAAATAAAGGTTCACAAAAGGAGATTAAAAATATGCATACATAATGCACTACTATAGTACAATCGACAATCTTAGTCTTCAAAGTTGATTGATTTCCCACAAATACTCAAACAAGAGCGGTTTCCTAAATGCGGCTATTGTTCAACAAAAAATGAAGTTTCTAGAAAGGCGATAGAAAATACACGTATAGAATGCACAACTACAGTACAATTGACAATCCTAGTCACCAAAGTTGATCGTTGGCCCAAAAAGACTCAAACACGAGCGATTTAATAAATGCGGCTATAACTCAACAAAAAATGAAGATTCGTGAAAGGTGATAGAAAATTAGCATTCCCAATGCACGACTATAGTTCAATCCACAATCATAGTCGCCAAACTTGATCAATGGCCCACGAAAACTCAAACACGAGCAATTTCCTGCATGCGGCTATAAATCAACAAAAAATGAAGGTTCACAAAAGGCGATAGAAAATACGCATACAAAATGGAAACCTAAAGTTAAATCCACAATCATAGTTACCAAAGTTGATCGATGGCCCATGAAAACTCAAAAATGAGTGGTTTCTTAAATGCAGCTATAACTCATTGAAAAATTAAGGTTTGCGAAACAAGAGAGAAAATATGCGTATAGAATTCAAAACTACAGCAATGCACAATTGTAGTCACCAAAATTGATCGACGACCTATGAAATATCAAACACGAGCGATTTCCTAAATGTGGCTATAACTCAACAAAAAATGAAGGTTCAGGAAAGGCAATAGAAAATACACGTACATAATGGACAACTACAGTGCAATCCACAATCATAGTCACCAAAGTTGATCGATGACCCACGAAAACTCAAACACGAGTGGTTTCCTAAGTGCAGCTATAACTACACAAAAAATGAAGGATCCTAAAAGGCAATTAAAAATATGCGTAAAAAATGCAAAACTATAGTACAATCCACAATCGTAGTCACCAAAGTTGATCGATTATAAACAAAAACTCAAATATGAGCGTTTCTTAAGTATGGCTATAAATCAACGAAAAAATGAAGATTCGATAAAGCCGATAGAAAATACATGTATAGAATACACAACTGCAGTGTAATCCATAATCTTAGTCACCAATGTTGATTGATGGCCCACGAAAACTCAAACACGAGCATTTTCAAAAATGCAGCTATAACTCAAAACAAAAATGAAGGTTCGTCAAAGGCCATTAAAAGTATGCGTAGAAAATGCACAACTACAGTTCAATCCACAATCATAGTCACCAAAGTTGATTGATAGCTTAGAAAAACTCAAAGATGAGCGGTTTCCTAAATGCGGCTATAAATCAACAAAAAATGAATGTTCGCGAAAGGCAATAGAAAATATGAATATAGAATGCACAACAACAATGTAATCCACAAGCGTAGTCACCAAAGTTGATTGACGGCCCATGAAATCTACAGTACAAACCACAATCGTTGTCATCATGGCCCATGAAAATGAAAGCACGAGTGATTTCCTAAGTGCAGCTATAACTCAACAAAAAATGAAGGGTCGCGAAAGATGATAGAAAATCTGCATACAAAATCGAGAACTGCAGTGAAATCTACAACCATAGTTACCAAAGTTGGTCGATGGCCCACAAAAACTCCAACACGAGCGGTTTCCTAAATGCGTGGATATAACTAAACAAAAAATGAAGGTTCGCGAAAGGTAATAGAAAATACATTTATAGAATGCACAACTATAGTGTAATGCACAAGCATAGTCACCAAATTTGATTGATGGTCCACAAAAAATCAAACTTGAGTGGTTTACTAAATGCGGCTATAACTAAACCAAAAATGAAGCTTTGTGAAAGGCGACAGAAAATACCCATACATAATGGACAACTACATTGCAATCCACAATCGTAGTCACCAAAGTTGATTGGATTGCCACAAAAATTCAAACACAACCGGTTTCCTAAGTGCGGCTATAACTCAATGAAAAATGAAGGTTTGTAAAGTTTGTGAAAATCGATTGAAATTATGCATATAGAATGCACAACTACAGTACAATCCACAATCGTAGTCACCACAGTAAATCCATGGCCGTGAAAAACTAAACCTCGAGCAATTTCCTAAATGTGGCTATAACTTAACAAAAAATAAGGTTTGCGAAAGGCGATAGAAAATACGCATCCAAAATGGAAAACTATAGTGCAATCCACAATCGTAATCATCAAAGTTGATCGATGGCCCACGAAAACTCAAACTTGAGCGATTTTTTAAATACGGCAATAATTGAACAAAAAATGAAGGTTCACGAAAGGCGATAGAAAATACGTGTTTAGAATGAACAACTCTAGTGTAATCCACAATCGTAGTCACCAAAGTGGATCGATGGCCAACGAAAACTCATATACGAGAGGATTCCTAAATGTGGCTATAACTAAAAAAAATGAAGGTTAACAAAAGGCAACATAAAATATGCGTACATAATGGAAAAATACTATAGTTCAATCCACAATCATAGTCAACAAAGTTGATTGATGGCCCATGAAAACTCAAACACGAGCGGTTTCCTAAATGTGGCTATAACTCAACAAAAAATGAAGGTTCACAAAAATCAATAGAAAAGATGCGTATAGAATGCGTAACTATAGGATAATCCACAAGCGTAGTCACCAAACTTGATCAATTGCCTATGAAAAATCAAAATTGAGCGATTTCTTAAATGCAGTTATAACTCAACAAAAATTGAAAAACTACAGTGCAATGCACAATTGTAGTCACCAAAGTAGATCAAGGCCCACGAAAACTCAAACATGAGCGGTTTCCTAATTGCAGCTATAACTCAATGAGAAACAAAGGTTTGCGAAAGATGATAAAAAAATGAGTACATAATGGACAACTATAGTGCAATCCACAATCGTAGTCACTAAAGTTGATTGATGACCCACGAAAACTCAAACACGAGCGGTTTCCTAAATGCAGCTATAACTCAAGAGAAAATGAAGGTTCACAAAAGGCGATAGAAAATACGAGTACAAAATGGAAAACTACAGTGCAATCCACAATCATAATCACGAAAAATGGTTGATGGCCAACGAAAACTCAAACATAAGCAGTTACCTTAGTGTGGCTAGAACTCAACAAAAAATGAAGGTTCGCAAATGGTGAATAAAAATATGTGTACATAATGAACAACTGCAATACAATCCACAATTCTAGACACTAAAGTTGACTGATCGCCCACAAAAACTCAAACATGAACGGTTTCCTAAACACGGCTATAACGTAACAAAAAATGAAGGTTCACGAAAGGCGCTAGAAGATACGCGTATTGAATACACAACTGCAATGTAATCCACAAGCGTAGTCAAAAATTTTATCGATGGCCCACAAAAACTCAAACTCGAGAGGTTTTCTAAAGGCGGCTATAACTCAACATAACATGAAGGTTAGCAAAAGGCATTAGAAAATACGCGTACAAAATCGACAATTACAATGCAATCCACAATCGTAGCCACCAAAGTTGATCGATTGGCCACGAAAACTCAAACACGAGCGGTTTCCTAAGTGTGATTGTAACTCAACAAAAAATGATGGTTAGTGAAAGATAATTAAAAATATGCATAAAAAATGCACAACTACAGTACAATCCACAATCGTAGTCACAAAAGTTGAGCGATGGCCCACGGAAACTCAAACTTGTGATGGTCTCGAAATGCGGCTATAACTCAATAAAAAGTGAAGGTTTGCAAAAGGCGATAGAAGATATGCTTAAAAAATGGGCAACTACAATGCAATCCATAATCGTATTCACCAAAGTTGACTGATGGCCAATGAAAAACCAAACACGAGTGGTTTCCTAAGTGTGGCTATAACTTAATGAAATATAAAGGTTCATGAGAGGCGATAGAAAATATGCATATAAAATGCACAAGTACAGTGCAATCCACAATCGTAGTCACTAAAGTTGATCGATGGCCCACAAAAACACAAAGACGAGAGTTTTCCTAAATGCGACTATAACTCAACAAAAAATTAATGTTCGTGAGAGTCGATTAAAAATATGCATACAGAATGCACAACTACAGTAAAATCCACAATCATAGTCACCAAAGCTGATTGATGGCCCACAAAAACTCAAACTCAAGCGGTTTCCTAAATGCGGCTATAACTCAACAAAAAATGAAGGTTCGTGAAAGGCAATAAAAAATATGTGTATAGAATGCACAACTACAGTGTAATCCACATACGTAGTCAGCAAAGTTGATTCATGGCCCACGAAAACTAAAACACAAGTAGTTTCCTACATGCGGCTATAAATCATCAGAAAATTAAGGTTTGCGAAAGGTGATACAAAATGGATAACTACAGTGTAATCCACAATCATAGTCACCAAAGTTGATCGATGGCCCATGAAAACTCAAACAAAAGCGGTTTCCTAAATCCGTATATAACTCAACAAAAAATGAAGGTTCGTGAAAGGATTTAGAAAATACTCGTCCATAATGGACAACTACAGTGCAATCCATAATCATAGTCACCAAAGTTGATCGATGGCCAACGAAAACTCAAACACGAGTGGTTTCCAAAGTGCAACTATATCTCATCGAAAAATGAAGGTTCAGGAAAGGCGATAGAAAATACGTGTATAAAATGTAGAACTATAGTTAAATCCACAATCATAGTCACCAAAGTTTATTGATGGCCCAGGAAAACTCAAACACAAGCATTTTTTGAAATATGGCTATAACTAAACAAAAAATGAAGGTTCATGAAAGACGATTAAAAATATGTGTACAAAATGCACAACTACAGTAAAATCTCCAATCGTAGTCACCAAAGTTGAACAATGGCCCACAAAAACTCAAACACGAGCGTTTTCCTAAATGCAGCTATAACTCAAGAAAAAAGAAGCTTCGTGAAAGGCAATAGAAAATAATTTTATAGAATGTACAACTACAGCGTAATATACAAGCTTAGTCACCAAATTAATCAAGGGCCCACGAAAACTCAAACTCGAACAGTTTACAAAATGCGGCTATAAACTCAAAAAAAAATGAAGGTTCACGAAAGGCGATAGAAAGTACCCATACATAATGGACAAGTACAGTGCAATCCACAATCGTAGTCACCAAAGTTGATTTATGGTCCATGAAAACTCAAACATGAGCGGTTTACTAAATGCAACTATAACTCAACAAAAAATGAATGTTCACGAAAGGCGATAGAAAATATGTGTATCGAATACACAACTATAGTGTAATCCAAAAGTGTAGTCAGCAAAGTTGTCGATGGCCCCACAAAAAATCAAACTCGAGTGGTTTCCTAAATGTGGCTATAACTCAAAAAAAATATGAAGGTTTCAGAAAAGTGATTAAAAATATGTGTATAGAATGCACAACTACAATACAATCCAAAATTGTAGTCACCAATGTTGATCAATGGCTCGTGAAAACACAACCTCAATGGATTTCATAAATGCGGCTATAACTCAACAAAAAATAAAGGTTCGTGAAAAGCGATAGAAAATACACATAAAAAATGGACAACTACAGTGCAATCCACAATCATAGTCATCAAAGTTGATCGATGGCCCATGAAAACTCAAACACGAGCAATTTCGTAAGTTTGTGTATAACTCAATAAAAAATGAAGGTTCACAAAAGGCGATTGAGAATACACGTATAGAATGCACAACTACACTATAATCCACAAGCGTAGTCACCAAAGTTGATCGATGACCCATGAAAACTCTACCTCGAATGGTTTTGTAAATGTGGCTATAACTCAACAAAAAATGGAGGTTCGCGATGGCGATAGAAAATACGCGTAGAAAATGGACAACTACAGTAATCCACAATTGTAGTCATACAAGTTGATAGACGACCCACAAAAATTCAAACTCAAACGATTTCGTAACTACAGCTATAACTTAAAAGAAAATGAAGGTTCATGAAAGGTGATAGAAAATTAGTGTTCATAATGCATAACTACAATGCAATCGACAATCGTAGTCACCAAAGTTGATCGATGGCGCACAAAAACTCAAACACGAGTGGTCTAAAAAATGTGGCTATAAATCAACAAAAACTAAAGGTACATGAAAGGAGAAAGAAAATGCGTGTACATAATCAAAAACTAAAGTGCAATCCACAATCGTAGTCTCTATAGTTGATCGATGGACCACGAAAACTCAAACACGAGTGTTTTCCTAAATGCGGCTATAACTCAATAAAAAATGAAGGTTTGCGAAAGGTGATAGAAAATGTGTATAGAATGCACAATTATAATGTAATGCACAATTGTAGTCACCAAACTTGATTGATGGCCCACAAAAACTCAAACACAAGAAGTTTCCTAAATCTGATAACTCAACAAAAAATGAGGGTTCACGAAAGGCGATAGAAAATAAACATACATAATGGATAATTATAGTGCAATCGACAATCATAGTCACCAAAGTTGATCGATGGCCCATGAAAACTCAAACAAGAACGGTTTTCCTAAATGCAGCTATAACTCAATAAAAAATGAAAGTTTGTGAAAGGCAATAGAAAATACGCTTATAGAATGCACAACTATAGTGTAATCCACAATCATAGTTACCAAAGTTGATCGATGGCCCATGAAAATTCAAAAATGAGCATTTTCCTAAATGCAGCTATAACTAAACAAAAAATGAAGGTTAGTGATAGGCCATTAAAAATATGCATACATAATGCACAACTACAGTACAATCAACAATTGGAGTCACCAAAGTTGATCGATGGCCCACAAAAACTCAAGATGAACAGTTTCCTGAATGCGGCTATAACTCAACAAAAAAAGAAGGTTTGCAAAAGGCGATAGAAAATATGTTTATAGAATGCACAACTACAGTGTAATCCACATGCGTACTTACCAAAGTTGATCAATGGCCCATGAAAACTCAAACTCGAGTGGTTTTCTAAATGTGGCTATAACTAAACAAAAACTGAAGGTTCACGAAAAGTGATAGAAAATACACGTACAGAATGAACAACTACAATGCAATCCACAATCGTATTCACCAAAGTTTATTGATGGCCAACAAAAACTCAAACATGGGTGATTTCCTAAATGTGGCTATAAACTAATAAAAAATCAAGGTTCACGAAAGGTGATAGAAAATATGTGTATAGAATGCACAACTATGGTGCAATCCACAATCGTAGTCACCAAAGTTGATCGATGGCCCAGAAAAACTCAAACTTGAGCGGTTTCCTAAATGCAACTATAACTAAACAAAAAATGAAGGTTCATGAAAAGCGATAGAAAATACACGTATAGAATGCACAACTACAGTACAATACACAATCGTAGTCACCAAAGTTAATTGATGGCCAAAAAAAAAAATATGAGTGGTTTCCTAAATGCAACCAACTCAAAAAAAATGGAGGTTCTCGAAAGGCAATAGAAAATACTGTATAGAATACACAACTACAGAGTTATCCACAATCGTAGTAAACACAGTTGATCGGAGGCCCACGAAAATTCAATCACGAGCATTTTCCAAAATGCGGTTATAACTCAACAAAAAATGAAGGTTCGTGAAAGGCGATTAAAAATATGTGTATAGAATGCACAACTACAGTTCAATCCAAAAATGTAGTCACCAAAGTTGATCGATGGCCCAAAAAAACTCAAACATGAGCAGTTTTCTAAAAGCGGCTATAACTCCACAATAATTAAGGTTCGCGAAAGGAAATAGAAAATACCTATATAGAATACACAACTATAGTGTAATCCACAAGGCGTATTCACCAAAGTTGATCGATGGCCCACAAAATCTCAAACTCGAGCGGTTTCCTAAATGCGGCTATAAATCATTGAAAAATGAAGGTTCGCGAAAGGTGATAGAAAATACGTGTATAGAATGAACAACTACAATGTAATCCACAATCGTAGTCATCAAAGTTGATCAATGGCCCACAAAAATGTAAATACGAGCGGTTTCCCAAATGAAGTTATAACACAACGAAAACTCAAACACTAGAGTTTTTCTAAATGCGGCTATATCTCAAGGAAAAATGAAGGTTGGTGAAAGGCAATAGAAAATACGCGTATAGAATGCACATCTCCAATGTAATCCACAATCGTAGTCACCAAAGATGATCAAAGGCCTGCGAAAACTCAAACATGAGCGTTTTCCTAAATACGTTTATAACTCAACAAAAAATAAAGGTTCGTGAAAGTCAATTATAAATATGCGTACAAAATGCACAACTATAGTACCATCCACAATCGTAGTTTCCAAATTTGATTTATGGCCCAAAAAAACTCAAACATGAGTGGTTTCTTATATGCGTCTATAACTAAACAAAAACTCAAACTCGAGCGGTTTCTTACATGCGGCTATAACTCAACGAAAAATGAAGGTTTGTGAAAGGCTATAGAAAATACGTGTACAAAATAAATAACAACAGTGCAATCCACTATCGTAGTCACCAAAATTGATCGATGCCCCACCAAATCTCAAACATGAGCAATTTCCTAAATGCAGCTATAACTCAACAAAAAATGAAGGTTTGTGAAAAGTGGTTAAAAATATGCGTATAGAATGCACAACTATCATGTAATCCACAATTGTATTCACCAAAGTTGATCGATCACCCACAAAAATTCAAACATGAGCGGTTTCATAAATGCGGATATAACTTTATAAAGAAATAAAGGTTCACAAAACGAAATTGAAATTACGCGTATAGAATGTGCAACTACAATGTAATCCACAAGCGTAGTCACCAATGTTGATCTCTGGCCCAAGACAATTCAAACTTGAGTGATTTCCGAAATGCGCCTATAACTCAACAAAAAATGAAGGTTTGTGAAAGGTGATAGAAAATACGTGTAGAAAATGCCCCATGAAAACTCAAACATGACCAGTTTCCTAAGTTCGGATATAACTCAACAAAAAATGAAGGTTCTCGAAAACTGATAGCAAATATGCATTTATAATGCACAACTACTATGTAATCTACCATCATAGTCATGAAAGTTGATCGATTGCCAACAAAAACTCAAACACGAGCGTTTTCATAAATGCGGCTATAAGTCAACAAAAAAAGAAGGTTCACGAAAGCTGATTAAAAATGTGTACAAAATGCGCAACTACAGTACAATCCACAATCATAGTCACCAAAGCTGATCAATGGCCTACGAAAACTCAAACACGAGCGTTTTCCTATATGCGGCTATAACTAAAAAAATGAAAGTTCGCGAAAGCTGATTAAAAATATGCATACAAAATGCACAACTACAGTACAATCCACAATGGTAGTCGCCAAAGTTGATTGATGGCCCACAAAACTCAAACATGAGCGGTTTCCTAAATGTGGCTATAACTCATAAAAAAATGAAGGTTCGCGATAGGTGATAGAATATATGCATATAGAATGCACAACTACAGTGTTATCCACAAGCGTAGTCACCAAAGTTGATCGATGTCCCACGAAAATAGAAATACGACAGGTTTCCTAAATGAGGCTATAACTCAAGGAAAAATGAATGTTCGCAAAAGGCGATAGAAAATACACATACAAAATGGATAACTACAGTGCAATCCAGAATCGTATTTACCAAAGTTCATCGATGGCCCTCGAAAACTCAAACATTAGCGATTTCATAAATGTGGCTATAACTCAACAAAAAATGAAGGTTCGTGAAAGGCGATTAAAAATATGCGTACAAAATGCACCGCTATAGTACCTTCCACAATTGTAGTACCAAAGTTGATCAATGGCCCACAAAAACTCAAACATGAGTTGTTTCCTAAGTGCATCTATAACTCAAAAAAAAAAGGTTCGCGATAGGTGATAGAAAATACGCGTATAGAATGCACAACTACAGTGTAATCTACTAGCGTAGTCACTAAAGTTGATCGATGATGGCCCACGAAAACTCGACCTTGAGTGGTTTACCAGATCCGGTTATAACTCAACAAAAAATGAAGGTTCGCGAAAGGCGATAGAAAATACGCTTACAAAATGCACAACTATAGACAATCCACAATCGTAGTCACCAAACTTGATTGATGGCCCACAAAACTCATACACATGCTGTTTCCTAAATGCCACTATGACTAAACAAAAAAGAATGTTCATGAAGGGCGATAGAAACTACTCGTACAAAATGGACAACTATAGTGCAATCCACAATCGTAGTCACCAAAGTTACTCGATGGCCCACAAAAACTCAAACACGAGTGGTTTCCTAAGTGCAGCTAAACCTAAACAAAAAATGAAGGTTCGGGAAAAGCGATAGAAAATATGTGTATAGAATGCACAACTATAGTAATCCACAATCGTAATCACCAAATTTGATCGATATAGCCCACGAAAATTCAAACACAAGCATTTTCCTAAATTCAGCTATAACTCAAGAAAAAGTAAAGGTTCGTGAAAGGTGATTAAAAAATATGCGTGCAAAATGCACAACTACAGTGCAATCCACAATCGTAGTCACCAAAGTTGATAGGTGGCCCATGAAAACTCAAACACATGAGATTTCCTAAATATAGCTATAACTCAACAAAAAATGAAGGTTCACGAAAGGTGATAGAAAATACATGTTGAGAATGGATAACTACACTGCAATCAGCAATTGTTGTCACCAAAGTTGATCGATGGCCCATGAAAACTCAAACACAAGTGGTTTCCTAAATGCGTTGATAACTCAATGAATAATTAAGGTTCGCAGAAAGGGATAGAAAATATATGTATAGAATTCACAACTACAGTTCAGTGCACAATCGTAGTCACAAAAATTGATTGATAGCCCACAAAAACTCAAATACAAGCAGTTTCCTAAATGTGGCTATAATTCAACAAAAAATGAAAGTTCACAAACGGTGATAGAAATTACAAGTACAAAATGGAGAAATATAGTGCAATCCACAATCGTAGTCACCAATGTTGATTGATGGCCAACAAAAACTCAAACTCGAGCAATTTCCTAAATGCAGCTATAACTCAACAAACAATGAAGGATCGCGAAAGGTGAAAGAAAATACGTGTATAGAATGCACAACTAAATTTTAATCCACAAGGTATGTGCATGATCATGATGGGCCAAAAAGTGGCAATATTATGAATATTTGTAGGGTATGTGGCTGATGACTTTTTTTTACCCAAAATTGATGAAATGAAAAGGGTTTTTAGAGGAGATTCTCAGCTTTCCACCAATATAAATTATGCTTTAATTTGAATTTTATAAATTATTATTATTCATTTTCTATTAGAATTATGACTAAAGTCCTGATCGATAGGCTAATTGAAAAACATCTATAACTTTCAAACGGTATCATATGTTTTGAATCCAAAACACGCGTCACATTCTATGCTTAACATACTATAGGATTAAAAAAAGAAAAAATAAATTTCATGAAGTTTTGACCAAGTTAAGGTGGTCAGACATACGAGTTTTTATATTTTTAAAAGTTGTAAAAAAATTCATAACTAATTATTTACTTGGAAAAAATTACAAAAAATATGCATCACATCCGGACATAAGTCCTCTACTTATATATAAAATCTTATAATTTTTTTTATCGTTTTATTATGGTTAGGGTGGTCAGACAGACACCTACTTCTTATTTTTTCCCTGAAATTTAAGTACTACTCTACTGAAATTTCAAATTTTCACCAAATAGATTTTATTTATTTTTAAATAAACCTGGTAGTTTAGAAACTGCATTCAATTTTCTACAGATTCTATTCTTACATATTTTTGAAATAATATAGATAACTTATTCAAATTTTTACGTCAGGTTTCCTAACACTAATTTTTTTGCCACTTAAGGGCTTGTTTTTTCCAATATGATCTTGCACATACCCCACAATCTTAGTCACCATAAATGATCGATGGCCGACAAAAACTCAAACATGAGTCGTTCCCTAAATGCGGCTATAACTCAACAAAAATTAAAGGTTCGCAAAAGGCGATAGAAAATATGCATATAAAATGCACAATTGTAGTGTAATCCACAAGCGTAGTCACTAAAGCTGATCGATGGCCCACAAAAACTCAAACACGAGCAGTTTCCTAAATATGGCTATAACATAACAAAAAATGAAGGTTCGCGAAAGGCAAAAGAAAATACATGTATAGAATGCAATACTACTATGTAATTTGTAATCTTAGTCACCATAATTGATCGGAGGCCCACAAAACCTTAAACACCAGCATCTTCCTAATTGCGGCTATATCTCAAAAACTCAAACACAAGAATCTTCGTAAAGGCGATTAAAAATATGCGTACAAAATGAACAACTACAGTACAATCCACAATCGTAGAAACCAAAATTGAACGATGGCCCACGAAAACTCAAACGTAAGCGGTTTCCTAAATGCGGCTATAACTCAATGAAAAATGAATGTTCCTGAAAGGCGATAGAAAATACGCGTATAGAATGCAAAATTACAGTGTAATCCACAAGCTTAATCACCAAAGTTGATCGATGCCACATAGAAACTCAAACTCGAGGGATTTCCTAAATGTGGCTATAACTCAACAAAAAATGAAGGTTCACGAAAGGTGATAAAAAATACACATATAGAATGGAAAACTACGATGTAATCCACAAGTGTAGTAATCGAAGTTGATCGATGTCCCACGAAAACTCAAACTCGAGCGGTTTTCTAAATGTGGCTATAACTCAACAAAAAATGAACAATCGCGCAACGCGATAGAAAATATGCATGTTGATTGTACAACTATAGTGTAATCCACAAGCGTAGTCACCAAATTTGATTGATGGCCCACTAAAAGTACATTGTAGTCCACAATATTAGTCACCATAATTTATCAAAGGCCCACAAAATTTTGAACACGAGTGGTTTCCTCAGTGCATCTATAACTCAACAAGAAATGAAAGTTCATGAAAGGTGATAGAAAATATGCGTAGAGAATGCACAACTACAATGTAATCCACAATCATAGTTACCAAAGTTGATCAATGGTCCATGAAAACTCAAACACGAGCGTTTTTTTAAATGCGGCTATAACTCAACAAAAAATTAAGGTTCGTGAATGGCAATTAAAAATATGTGTACAAAATGCAAAACTACAGTAAAATCCACAATCGTAGTCACCAAAGTTGATCGATGGCCCAAGAAAACTTGAACATGAGTAGTTTCCTAAATGTGGCTATAACTCAACAAAAAATGAAGCTTTACAAAAGGTGATAGAAAATATGCGTATAGAATGCACAACTATAGTGTAATCGACAAGCTTAGTCACCAAAGATCATCGATGCCCCATAGAACTCAAATTCAAGCGATTTCCTAAATGCGGCTATAACTCAACAAAGAATGAAGGTTCACTAAAGGAAATAGATGATAAGTGTATAGAATGCTAAACTACAGTGTAATCCACAAGCGTATTCACCAAAGTTGATCGATGACTGAAGAAAACTCAAACTCGAGTAGTTTCCTAAATGCCGATATAACGCAACAAAAAGTGGAGGATCGCGAAAGGCTATAGAAAATACAGATACAAAATGAACAACTACAGTGCAATCCAAAATCGTAGTCACCAAAGTTGATCGATGACCCACAAAAACTCAAACACGAGTTGTTTCCTAAATGCGGCTAGAAATAAAAAAAATGAACATTCACGAAAGGTGATAGAAAATACGCGTATAGAATGCACAACTACATATCCACAATTGTAGTCACCAAAGTTGATCGATGATGGCTCACAAAAACTCAAACATGAGTGGTTTCCTAATATTGGCTATAACTCAATAAAAAATCAAGGTTCACAAAAGGCAAAAGAAAATATGCATATAAAATGCACAACTACAATGTAATCCACAAGCGTAGTCACCAAAGTTGGTCGATGGCCCACGAAAACTCAAACTCGAGCTATTTCCTAAGTAGGGTTATAACTCAACAAAATATGAAGGTCCGCGGAAGATGATAGAAAATACATATACAAAATGGACAAGTACAGTGGAATCCACAATCATAATCACCAAAGTTGATTGATGGTCCACAAAAACTTGAACACGAGCGGTTTCCTAAATGCGGCTATAACTAAACAAAAAATGAAGGTTCATGAAAGGTGATAGAAAATATGGGTTCATAATTGACAACTATAGTGCAATCAACAATCACAGTTAGCAAAGTTGATCGACGGCCCATGAAAACTCAAACACGAGCGTTTTTGTAAATGCGGCTATAGCTCGAAAAAAATGAAGGTTCGTGAAAGACGATTAAAAATATATGTACATCATGCACAACTACATACATTCCACAATTGTAGTTACCAAAGTTGATCAATCGCCCAAAAAAACTCAAACATGATAGGTTTCTTAAATGCAGTTATAACTCAAGATAAAATGAAGGTTCGTGAAAGACAATAGAAAATATGCATATAGAATGCACAACTACAGTTGCACAAGCGTAGTCAACTAAGCTACTCGATGGCCCACAAAAACTCAAACACGAGCGGTTTCCTAAATGCGGCTATAACTAACAAAAAAATGAAGGTTCACAAAAGGCGATAGAAAATATGCGTACAAAATGGACATCTATAGTGCAATCCAAAATCATAGTCACCAAAGGTTATCGATGGCCCATGAAAACTCAAACATGAGCGGTTTCCTAAATGTGGCTATAACTTAACGAAACATGAAAGTTCACGAAAGGCGATAGAAAGTATGCATATAGATTGGACAACTACAGTGCAATCCACAATCGTAGTCACCAAAGATGATCGATGGATCACAAGAACTTAAATACAAGCGGTTTCCTAAATATGACTATAACTCAATAGAAAATGAAGGTTTGTGACAATCGATTAAAAATATGTGTAATGAATGCTCAACTACAATATAATCAATAATCATAGTCACCAAAGTTGATCAATGGCCCACAAAAATTCAAACTCAAGTGGTTTCCTAAATGTGGCTATAACTCAACAAAAAATAAAGGTTCGTGAATGGAAAAAGAAAATATATGTACAAAAAGTACAACTACATTACAATCCACAATCGTAGACACCAAAGTTGATCGATGGCCCACGAAAACTCAAACATGATCAGTTTCCTAAATGTGGCTTTTAACTCTACAAAAAATGAAGGTTCACAAAAGGCAATAGAAAATACATGTACAAAATGGACCGATGGCCCACAAAAACTAAAACTCGAGCATTTTCCTAAATGCGCCTATAACTCAATAAAAAATTAAGGTTTGTGAAACGTGGTTAAAAATCTGCATATAGAATGAACAAGTATAGTACAATACACAATCATATTGAATGCAGCTATAAATACACCAAAAGTGAAGGTTCGCAAAAGACAATAGAAAATACCTGTATAGAATCCAAAATTAGAGTGTAATCCACAAGCATAGTCACCAAAGTTTATCGATGGCCCAAAAAAACTCAAACATGACCGGTTTCCTAAATGTGGGTATAACTCAAAAAAAAATGAAGGTTTGCGAAAGACAATAGAAAATACTTTTATAGAATGCACAAATACAATGTAATCCACAAGTGTAGTGACCAAAGCTGATAGATGGCCCACGAAAACTCAAACATGAGCAATTTCCTAAATGCAGCTATAACTCAATGAAAAATAAAGGTTCGCAAAAGGCGATAGAAAATACATATACAGATTTTCCAACTACATTGCAATCCACAATCATAGTCACCAAAGTTGATCAATGGCCCTCAAAAACTCAAATACGAGTGGTTTCCTAAATAAGACTATAACTCAACAAAAAATGAAGGTTTGTAAAAAGAGATAAAAAGTATGCATACATAAGGCACAACTAAAGTACAATCCACAATTGTAGTCACCAATGTTGATCGATGGTCCACAAAAACTCAAACTCGAGAGGTTTCCTAAATGTGGCTATAACTCAACAAAAAATGAAGGTTCTTGAAAGGTGATAGAAAATACGTGTACAGGATAGACAACTATATTGCAATCCACTATCGTAGTCACCAAAGTTGATCGATGGCCCTCGAAAACTCAAACATGAGTAGTTTCCTAAGTGTGGCTATAACTAAAGGAAAAATGAAGGTTCGCGAAAGGTGATTGAAAATATGCGTATAGAATCCACAACTACAGTGTGATAGACAATCGTAGTCACCAAACTTGATCGATGGTCCATGAAAAACTCAAACACAAGAGTTTTCCTAAATGCAGCTATAACTCAACAAAAATTGAAGCTTCATGAAAAGAGATTAAATATATGCATACATAATGCACAACTACAATACAATCCACATTCGTAGTTGCCAAAGTTGATTGATGGCCCAAAAAAACTCATACATGAGCAGTTCCTATATTCTGCTATAACTCATTAAAAAATCAAGGTTTGTGAAAGATGATAGAAAATACTCATATAGAATGAACAACTATAGTCTAATGCACAAGCGTAGCCACCAAAGTTGATTGATGGCCCATGAAAACTCATACTCAAGCGGTTTCCTAAATGTGGAAATAACTCAACAAAAAATAAAGGTTTCCAAAATCCAATAGAAAATGCGTACATAAAGGACAAATACAGTGTAATCCACAATCATAGTTAGCAAAGTTGATTGATGGCCCATGAAAACTCAAACATGAGTGGTTTCCAAAGTGCGGATATAACTCAACGAAAATTGAAGGTTAATAAAAGGAGATCAAAAATATGTGCATAAAATGCACAACTATAGTGTAATCCTCAAATGTAGTCACCAAAGTTGATCGATGGTCCATGAAAACTCAAATACGAGCGTTTTCCTAAATGCGGCTATAACTCAACAAAAAAATGAAGGTTCTTGAAAAGGGATTAAAAATATGTTTACAAAATGCACAACCAGAGTACATTCCACAATCGTAGTCACAAAAGTTGATTGATGGCCCACGAAAACTCAAGCACGAGTGGTTTCTTAAATTTGGATATTACTCAACAAAAAATGACAGTTCGCGAAAGGCGATACAATATATGCGTACAAAATGGACAACTTCAGTGACATTCACAATCGTAGTCACCAAAGTTGATAGATGGCCCACCAAAACTCAAACATGAGCGGTTTCGTAAATTCGGCTATTACTCAAAAAAAATGAAGGTTCGCGAAAGGTGATAGAAAATTTGCGTATAGAATGGACAACTATAGTGCAATCCACAATCGTAGTCACCAAAGTTCACTTATAGCCCACTAAAACACAAACACAAGCGGTCTCCTAAGTGCAACTATAACTCAACGAAAAATAGAGGTTTTTGAAAGGCAATAGAAAATACATGTATAAAATGCACAACTATAGTGTAATCCTCAATCATAGTCTCCAAAGTTGATCGATGCCCTATGAAAACTAAAGCTCGAGCGGTTTCCTAGAAGTGGCTATAACTCAACAAAAAATGAAGGTTCATGAAATTTCATTGAAAATACACTTACATAATGGACAACTACAGCGCAATACACAATCGTAGTCACTAAGGTTGACCGATGGCCCATGAAGACTCAAACACGAGCGGTTTCCTAAGTGTGGCTATAACTCAATAAAAAATGAAGGTTCGCGAAAGGCGATAAAAAATACACGTATAGAATCCACAACTATAGTGTAATCCACAATCGTAGTCACCAAAGTAGATCGATCGCCCACGAAAACTCAAACACGAGCGGTTTCTTAAATGCAGCTATAACTCAATGAAAAATGAAGGTTTGTGAAAGGCGATAGAAAATGTACATATAAAATGCATAATGACAATGTAATCTAAAATTGTAGACACCAAAGTTGATTGATGGCCCACGAAAACTCAATAACTCAATGCGGCTATAACTGAAAAATTAAATGAAGGTTCTTGAAAGGCGATTAAAAATATGCCTACAAAATGCACAACTGTAGTACAATCCACAATCGTAGTCACCAAAGTTGATCGATGGAAAATGAAAACTCAAACACGAGTGGTTTCCTAAATGCTACCATAACACAACAAAAAATGAAGGTTCATGAAAGGTGAAAGAAAATACACGTATAGAATGCATAGATACAATGTAATCCACAAGCATAGTCACTAAAGTTGATCAATGGCCCACAAAAACTAAAACACGAGAGGTTTTCTAAATGCGGCTATAATTGAACAACAAATGAAGGTTCACAAAAGGCAATAGAAAATTTGTGTATAGAATGCACATCTACAGTGTTATCCACAAGTGTAGTCACCAAAGTTGATCGATAGCCCACGAAAACTCAAGCTCGATTGGTTCCTAAATGTAGCTATAACTCAACAAAAAATTAATGTTCGCGAAAGACGATAGAAAATACACATACATAATGAAGAACTAGAGTGCAATCCACAATCGTTGTCACCAAAGTTGCTCGATGGCCACCGAAAACTAAAACATGAGAGGTTTCCCAAGAGCGCCTATAACTCAACAAAAAATGAAGTTTCACGAAACGCGATAGAAAATACACATATAGAATGCACAACTATAGTGTAATCCACAATCGTAGTCACCAAAGTTCATCAATGGCCCACAAAAACTCAAACACGAGCAATTTCAGAAATGTGGCTCTAAGTCAAGAAAAAATGAAGGTTCGCGAAAAGCGATAGAAAATATGCATATAAAATGCACAACTACAGTGTTACCCACAACCGTAGTCACCAAAGTTGATCGATGGCCCACGAAAACTCAAACACGAGCGTTTTACTAAATGCAGCTATAACTCAGCAAAGAATGAAGGTTCGTGAAAGCCAATTAAAAATATTCGTATAGATTGCACAACTACAATAGAGTCCACAATTTTAGTCACCAAATTTAATCGATGGTCCAAAAAAACTCAAACATGAGCATTTCCTAAATGCGGCTATAACTCAGTAAAAAATGAAGGTTCACAAAACGCAATAGAAAATACGCGTATAGAATATACAACTACAGTGTAATCCACAAGCATAGTCACCAAAGTTAATCGATGGCCCACGAAAACTCAAACACGAGCATTTTCTAAAATGCGGTTATAATTCGTTAAAAAATGAAGGTTCCTAAAAGGTGATTAAAAATATACGTACAAAGTGCACAAATATAGTACAATCCACAATTGTAGCCACCAAAGTTGATTGATGACCCACAAAAACTTAAACATGAGTGGTTTCCAAAATGTGGGTATAACTCAAAAAAAAATAAAGCTTCGATAAAGGCGATAGAAGATATGCATATAGAATGCACAACTATAGTGTAATCCACAATCGTACTCACCAAAGTTGATCTATGGCCCACGAAAACCCGAACTCGAGTGATTTCGTAAATGCGGCTATATAACTCAACAAAAAATAAAGGTTCACGAAAGGTAATAGTAACTACACATACAAAATGGACAACTACAATGCAATCAACAATCGTAGTCACCAAAGTTGATCAATGGCCCATGAACAATCAAACACAAGCGGTTTTCAAAATGCAGATATAACTCAACAAAAACTGAAGGTTTGTGAAAGCCAATTAAAAATATGCGTACATAATGCACAACTATAGTACAATCCACAATCACAGTCACCAAAGTTGATCAATGGTCCACGAAAACTCAAACATGAGCGGTTTCCTAAATTGGGCTAAAACTAAACAAAAAATGAAGATTCCCGAAAGGCAATAGAAAACACGTGAACAAAATGGACAACTACAGTGCAATCCAGTATCGTAATCACTAACATTCATCGATGGCCTAGGAAAACCAATGTATGGCTATAACTCAATGAAATATGAAAGTTCACGAAAAGCGATAGGAAATATGCGTATAGAATGCACAACTACAATGTAATCCACAATCATAGACACCAAAGTTGATTGATGGCCAACAAAAAGTCAAACACAAGCATTTTCCTCAATGCGGCTATAACTCAACAAAAAATGAAGGCTCGTGAAAGGTGATGAAAAATATGTGTACATAATGCACAACTACAGTACAATCCAAAATCGTAGTCACCAAAGTTGATTGATGTCCCACAAAAACTCAAACATGAGTGGTTTCCTAAATGTGGCTATAACTCAACAAAAAATGAAGGTTTGCAAAAGGTGATAGAAAATACGCATACAGAATGCGCAACTATAGTGTAATCCACAAGTGTAGTCACTAAGGTTGATCGATGGCCCACGAAAACTCAAACATGAGTAGTTTCCTAAATGTGGCTATAACTCAACAAAAATTGAAGGTTCGTGAAAGGTGATAGAAAATGTGGGTACAAAATGGAAAACTACAATGCAATCCACAATCGTAGTCACCAAAAGTTGATAGATGGCCCAACAAAACTCAAACACGGGCGGTTTCGTAAATGCGGGTATTACTTAACAAAAATTGAAGGTTTTTCAGGGACATCAAATTTTCTGATGAGGCTGCCATTAGGTTTCCCAAAGAAGATAAGGAAAAGAGAGAGCTGGTTAAAATATCTAGAAGCTACTTTGAAATTGACACTATTAAGGCTTTATGGAGGAAGGTGCTAAGGGTTATAATGGAATACATCATGCTGAATCGCAAATTTACAAGAGCTTATGGCTACCATTTTTTCCTCTTCAATTATTTTTTCCATAAGGTAATGGTTTCCTTCCCTCACTATCTGTATTGCTCCTTGAGTAATAGCTTGGAAGACCATAGAATGAATCCTAGAAAGTATCTGGTCATGCATACTGGACCCATCCGACTTATTTATGATCATTTTAAAAATATGTTGGGTTTGTCTAACCCTGTCTCGGCTCTGGCCTCTGAAGACTATGATATTGAGATTAGCTTGTCAGAGGACAAAGATAACCTAGACCCTGAGTGCATTGAGGAAGACCCCCCCTCCCCCAAAAAGATGGGTAAGAAAACCCATCTGAGCAAGCCTTTCCTTAAAAAAATAGCTCTATGAAAACCCCTGTTGTCTCTTATTAGAAAGAGAGACCTAAGATTATCGACACCCTTGCTAAAAAACTAGTTTCTTACTCCAAGGACTCCCTGGAGGATAAAATTGATACCCCTAAAGCTAGTGAGGATTCCTATACCTCTTACCCTGCTACGAATAGAGAAGAAAAACCCAGATTTCCTAGAAACCTTAACCCTGAAGACCACTACTTTAAGTCTAACTGGGAGTTTCCTGATGATATTTTAGCCATTGCTAGAAATGGGGCTGTTGATTATCTCAGGATTATGAAATGGGTCTTTCACGAGATAAACGACCTCAGCTTAAAGATCAGGGCTCTTACTAGTAATGTGGAAGAGTTGCAAGCTAAAGTTGCTACCCACAATTCTGTTGAGGATGTGTGTACCGAGGATAACATGAGGGAGATCGTTGAGCGCCTTCAATGAAATATTGAGCTCACAGACAAGATGAAGAAGGATAATGAGGTTAAGGTTAAGTTCCTGGAGGGAGAAATTAGAAAAATCAGGGACACCATTAAAACTATCTTGGACCAGAATCATAGAATTGCTAATCACAACACAACTGTTATGAGCACTATGGTTGAGAAAGCGGATAACTTCTAGTAGGGCTCTCTGGTGGTGGATTTGGATGCGGACAAGGAGAAAAATAGAATCTAAGATGTTGGCATCTCGAAGAGGACGAGAGCTCAATTGAAGAGAAAGGTTGTTTCTATACCCCAGGAGATTCAAGCTCTCAAAAAGAGCACCCAGGATATGTGCAACCTTGAAGTTGAGGTTGTTGATACTTTAAAGTTCATAGGTTAGTTATGGTTTTGTACTGGACTTTGTGCTGGCGTTTGCTAGCTACGGGCTTATGGCTGTGGTTTCTTCTGATCTTTTATGTTTTACAACCGTCCTATTTTTTTTTGGCACTGTTTTGCTTTATCTTTATTTAACTTGTAAACTTTGTGCTTTTGACTCCCTGTAAAACCAATTCTTTCCTTTATCAAAAAAAAAAAATGAACGTTCACAAAAGGCAATAGACAATATGAGTACATAATGGACAACTACAGTGCAATCCATAATTGTACTCACCAAAGTTGATTGATGGCACACAAAAACTCAAACACGAGCGGCCTCCTAAGTGCAGCTATAACTTAACAAAAAATAAAGGTTCATGAAAGGTGATAGAAAATACGCGTATAGAATGCACTGTAACTACAGTGTAATCCTCAATTCTAGTCTCAAAGTTGATCGATGGCCTACGAAAACTCAAACACGAGCATTTTACTAAATGCGGCTATAACTCAATAAAAAATGAAGGTTCATGAAAGGCGATTAAAAATATGCCTAAAAAATACACAAGTATAGTACAATCGATAATTGTAGTTAGCAAAGTTGATCAATGGCCCACAAAAAGAAAAACATGAGTGGTTTCCTAAATGCAACTATCACTCAACAAAAAATGAAGGTTTGCAAAATGCGATAGAAAAAAAGCGTATAGAATGAACAACTATTGTGTAATCGATAAGCATAGTCTCCAAAGTTGATTGATGGCACACAAAAACTCTAACACGAGCGGTTTACTAAATGGGGATATAACTCAAAAAAAATGAAGGTTCCCGAAAGGCAATAGAAAACTATCATTCATATTACCACAACTATAGTACAATCCAGAATCGTAGTCATAGAAGTTCATCGATGGCCCATGAAAACTCAAACACGAGTGGTTTCCTAAATGCGGCTATAAATCCACAATCATAGTCACCAAAGTTGATCAATGGCCCACGAAAACTCAAACATGAGCAATTTCCTAATTGAGGCTATAGCTCAACAAAAAATAAAGGTTCGCGAAAGGTGATAGAAAATACTCAAATAGAATGCACAACTACAATTTAATCAACAAGCGTAGTCACCAAAGTTGATTGATGGCCCACGAAATCTCAAACTCGAACGGTTTCCTATATATGGCTATAACCCAACAAAAAATGAATGTTCGCGAAAGCTGATAGAAAATACATGTACATAATGGACAACTATAGTGCAATCCATAATCGTCGTCACCAAAATTGATTGATGCCCCACAAAAACTCAAACACAAGCAGTTTCCTAAGTGCGGCTATCACTCAAGCAAAATATGATGATTCACGAAAGGGGATAGAAAATACGCATGTAGAATGCACAACTATGGTATAGTCCACAATCGTAGTCACAAGAGTTTATCGATGGCCCACGAAAACTCAAATACAAGCATTTTCCTAAATGTGGCTATAACTCAACAAAAAATGAAGGTTTGTGAAAGGCTTTAGAATATTAGTGATTATAATGCAAAAGTACGATGCAATCCACAATAGTAGTCACGAAAGTTGATTGATGGCCCACGAAAACTCAAACATGATCAGTTTCCTAAATGCGGCTATAACTCAACAAAAAATGAAGGTTCATGAAAGGAGATAGAAAACACAAGTATAGAATGCACAACTACAATGTAATCCACAAGCGTCGTCACCAAAGTTGATTGATGGCCCACTAAAACTCAAACATGTGCGGTTTCCTAAATGTGGCTATAATTCAACAAAAGAAGAAGGTTCACGAAAGGCGATAGAAATACGAGTACAAAATGGAAAACTATAATGCAATCCACAATCTTAGTCACCAAAGCTGATCGATGGCCCACGACAACTCAGATATGATCGGTTTCCTCAATATAGCTATAACTCAACAAAAAATGAAGGTTTGTGAAAAGCGATTAAAAATATGCGTACAAAATGCATAACTAAAGTCCAATCCACAATCATAGTTAGCAAACTTGATCGATGGCTCACAAAAACTCAACCTCCAGCGGTTTCCTAAATGCGGCTATAACTCAACAAAAAATGAAGGTTCGCGAAAGTCAATAGAAAATACGCATACAAAATGGACAACTATAGTGCAATCCATAGTCGTAGTCATCAAAGTTGATCAATGGTCCACGAAAACTCAAACATGAGCGGTTTCATAAGTTCGGCTATAACTCAACGAAAAATGAAGGTTGGCGAAAGGCTATAGAAAATACGCGTATGGAATACACAACTACAGTTGAATCCACAAGCGTAGTCACCAAAGTTGATGAATGGCCCATGAAATCTCAAACTTGAGCGGTTTCCTAAATGCGGATATAACTCAATAAAAAATGAAGGTGCATGAAGGGAGATAGAAAATACACATACAAAATGGAAAACTACAATGCAATCCACAATCGTAGTCATCAAAGTTGATCGATGGCCCACGAAAACTCAAACTCGAGTAAGGTTTGCGAAAGGCGATAGAAAATATGTGGATAGAATGCAATCCATAGTGCAATCCACAATCGTAGTCCTCAAGGTTCGTGAAAGGTGATAGAAAATACGCAGATAGAATGCACAATTACAGTGTAATCCATAAGCATAGTCACCGAAGTTGACCGATGGCCCACAAAAACTCAAACACAAGTGGTTTCCTAAATGAGGCTATAACTCAACAAAAAATGAATGTTCACGAAAGCCAATATAAAATTAATGTTCATAATGCACAACTATAGTGCAATCCACAATCATAGTCACCAAAGTTCATCAATGGTCCACCAAAACTCAAACATGAGTGGTTTCTTAAATGGGGCTATAACTCAACAAGAAATGAAGGTTCACAAAATGCGATAGAGAATACACATATATAATGGAAAACTACAGTGCAATCCACAATCGTAGTCACCAAAGTTGATGATGCAGAAGGATCCTTGGTTCTTGGAAATCTTGCATCCATCAAAAATATTTTGTTTTAGTGTTTTTGTTCTCTTCTTGTTCAGTTCATGTTGGTGGATTTGTCATCTTTTCTCACCAGACCTTGTGTATCTTAGTGTACATCGCCGACATGTTCATTTTCCTTGTTCCAAGATTTGAGCGTGATTGGATCTTTTTTTGGAAAGTTATCGCTTCCGGACTTTCTTGGCAGTTTCTTGAACCAGCACCAGAATAAATTTGAACCTTTTGGCGACTTCGATCATCCCTGTGACTTGCGGATCGTAACAGTGTGATTTTGATGGTTTCGTGGAGAGTCCCTGACTTTCGTTATAGGTCCACACTTCATCTTATGCACTTGTTGAAGAGTAATTCAAATTACAGGCTGACCTATTCATGCACATGTTACATTTGATCATTTAAATGGCAGTAGTTGATTGAGAAGAATAATATTGATTAGATTGTAATATTCAACTCACATATAGAAGCATGCTAGAATGTTGTGTTTTTTAGCATGTTTTATTGAGCCTATGAACTGAATCTGTAAGCCTAGATGTTGCTGGCCGAATGTAACTGAGATTTTTGTTAATGAGAATATTTTCATTTGCATTTGCCTCCATATTCTATGTTGCTTTCATTGTATTACTCTTGTTGCATAGTTCAGATTTTTCTTTTTCAGGACCCTTCTACCATGGCTACACCAAATTGGTATCAGAGAAAGATTCATTCCTTGTGAGATCGTCAAAGTTTGTGAAGTCCTGTTGAAGATTTGTTGTGAGGTGGCGGGTTGAGGATCCAACCTGCAAGTATAAAGGACTTGTGTAAAGATGGCAAGAAGAAGAAATGGTAGAAATGGAGTGTGTGGAAATGTGAACCCAGCTATGATGGAGATGTTAAGAGGAATTGTTGCCAAATTAGATGCACTTGAAATGGCCTAGAGGAGAGGTCGACCAGTTGATGATGTGAGTGATGAACAAGTAGAAGTGCAGGAGGAAAAAGAAAGAGATGAGCAACCTGGCCTTTATTAGGGAGAAGAGAGGTTCATAAGAGCCCTAACTAAAGTGAACACAATACCACATTTCAATACACCGGATTATAATGGTAAGTTGGATTTAGATGTAGTGTTAGATTTGATAATAAAGATGGAAAAATATTTTGTGGTTCATTTTTTGTTGAGTTATAGCCACATTTAGGAAACCGCTCGTGTTTGATTTTTTGTGGGCCATCAATCAACTTTGGTGACTACGATTGTGAATTGCACTATAGTTATTCATTCTGTATGAGTATTTTCTATCGCCTTTCGTGAACCTTCTTTTTTTGTTGAGTTATAGCCGCATTTAGGAAAACACTCGTGTTTAAGTATTCATGGGCAATCAATCAACTTTGGTGACTATTCTTGTGGATTACATTGTACCTATGCATTCTATATGTGTATTTCCTATTGCCTTTCCCTAACCTTCATTTTTTGTTGAGTTATAGCTGCACTTAGGAAAATTCTCATGTTTGAGATTTTGTGGGCCATCGATCAACTTTGGTGACTACGATTGTGGATTGCACTATAGTTGTCTCATCAGTACACTTATTTTTTATCACCTTTCGTCAACCTTCATTTTTCATTGAGTTATAGTGACATTTAGGAAACCAGTCTTATTTAAGTTTTCGTGGGCCATCGATCAACTTTAGTGATTACAATTGTGGATTGCACTGTAGTTATCCATTCTGTAGATGTATTTTCTATTGCCTTTCGTAAACCTTCATTTTTTGTTGAGTTATAGCCGCATTTAGGAAACCGCTCGTGCTTCAGTTTTCATGGTCGTCGATCAACTTTGGTAACTACAATTGTGGATTACACTGTAGTTGTCTTTTTCATAGGCGTATTTTTTATTGCCTTTCTCGAACCTTTAGTTTTTGTACACTCATGCCACATTTAGGGAACCGCTCATGTTTGAGTTTTTTTGGGCCATCGACCAACTTTGGTGACTACTATTATGGATTGTACTGTAGTTGTGCATTATTTATGCATATTTTTAATCTCCTTTCACAAACACTAATTTTTTGTTGACATATAGCTGCATTTAGGAAAATGTTCATGTTTGATTAATTGTGGGTTAACGATCAACTTTGGTCACTACGATTGTGGATTGTACTCTAGTGGTGCATTTTGTACTCATATTTTTAATCGCCTTTCACAAACCTTCATTTTTTGTTGAGTTATAGCCGCATTTAGGAAAAAGCTCGTGTTTGAAATTTCATGGGCCATTGATCAACTTTGGTGAGTAAAATTGTGGATTGCGCTGTAGTTGTTCATTTTTTGTTGGCCATAGATCAACTTTGGTTACTATGATTATGGATTACACTGTAGATTTGCATTCTACACGTGTATTTTCTATCGCCTTTCGAGAACCTTCATTTTTTGTTGATTTATAGATGCATTTGGGAAATTGCTCATGTTCGAGTTTTTGTGGGCCATCAATCAACTTTGGTGACTACGATTGTGGATTGTACTATATTTTTTATTTTTGTTTGCATATTTTTAATCGCCTTTCATGAACCTTCATTTTTTGTTGAGTCATAGCCGTATTTAGGAAAATGCTCGCGTTTCAGTTTTCATGCGCCATCGATCAACTTTGGTGACTACGATTGTGGATTACACTGTAATTGTGCATTCTATACGCGTATTTTCTATTGCCTTTCGCGAACCTTTATTTTTCATTGAGTTATAGCCGCATTTAGGAAAGTGCTCGTATTTTTGCCTTTCTGTGCCACCGATCAACTTTGGTGGCTATGATTGTGGATTGCACTCTAATTGTCCATTGTGTATGCATATTTTCTATCAAATTTTGCAAAACCTCATTTTTTATTGAGTTATAGCCACTTTTAAGAAACTACTCGAGTTTGAGTTTTCGTGGGCCATCGATCAACTTTGGTGACTACGTTTGTGGATTACATTGTAGTTGTGCATTTAGGAAACTGCTCAAGTTTGAGTTTTCATGGGCCATCGATCAACTTTGGTGACTAAGCTTGTGGATTACGCTTTTCTATCGCCTTTTGCAAACCTTCATTTTTTGTTTAGTTATAGCCGCATTTAGGAAACCGCTCATGTTTGAGTTTTTGTGGGCCCTCGATCAAGTCTGATGACTACGATTGTGGATTACAATGTAGTTTTGCATTTTGTATGCATATTTTCTATTGCCTTTCACGAACCTTGATTTTTTGTTGAGTTATAGCCGCATTTAGAAAAATGTTCGTGTTTGAGTTTTCATGGGCCATTAAACAACTTTGGTGACTACGATTGTGGATTGCACTGCAGTCGTGCATTTTGTACATGTATTTTCTATCGCCTTTGCGAACCTTCATTTTTGTTGAGTTATAGCCGCATTTAGGATACAACTTAAGTTTGAGATTTCATGCGCCATCGCTCAACTTTGGTGACTACGATTATGGATTACACTATAGTTTTCCATAAACATATTTTCTATTGACTTTCGTGAACCTTCATTTTTTGTTGAGTTGTAGTCATATTTAGGAAACCACTCAAGTTTGAGTTTTCATGGGCAATCGATCAACTTTGGTGAGTGCGATTGTGGATTACACTATATTTGTCTATTTTGTACGTGTATTTTCTATCATCTTTCAGGAAACTTCATTTTTTGTTGAGTTATAGCCGCATTTAGGAAACCACTCATGTTTGAGTTTTTGTGGGCCATCAATCAGCTTTGGTGACTACGATTGTGGATTGCATAGTAGTTGTCCATTTTGTAAGTGTATTTTCTATTGCCTTTCATGAACCCTCATTTTTTGTTGAGTTATAGCCATATTTACGAAAATGCTCGTGTTTGAGTTTTCGTGGGCCGTCAATCAACTTTGGTGACTACGATTGTGGATTACATTGTAGTTACACATTCTAAACACGTATTTTCTATTTCCTTTCGTGAACCTTAATTTTTTGTTGAGTTATAGCCGCACTTAAGAAACCACTCATTTCTGAGTTTTCATGGGCCATCGATCAACTTTGGTGACTACAATTGTGGATTGCACTATAGTTGTCCATTTTGTACGTGTATTTTCTATCACCTTTCGTGAAACTGCATTTTCTGTTGAGTTATAGCCACATTTAGGAAACTGCTCGTGCTTGAGTTTTTGTGGGCCATCGATCAACTTTGGTGACTACGATTGAGGATTGCACCATAGTTGTGCATTATGAATGCGAAATTTCTATCGCCTTTCGTAAACCTTCATTTTTTGTTGAGTTATACTGCATTTAGGAAACCTTTCACATTTGAGTTTTTGTGGGCCATCGATCAAATTTGGTGACTTCGATTGTGGATTGCATTGTAGTTGTCCATTCTCTACATGTAATTTCTATCTCCTTTCACAAACCTTCATTTTTTGCTAAGTTACAGATGCATTTAGGAAACCACTTGTGTTTGAGTTTTCGTGGGCCATTGATCAACTCTGGTGACTACGCTTGTGGATTACACTATAGTTTTGCATTCTATATGCGTATTTTCTATCACCTTTCGTGAACATTCATTTTTTTTTTAGTTATACCTAAATTTAGGAAACTGCATGTGTTTGAATTTTCGTCGGCCATTGATCAACTTTGGTGACTATGATTGTGGATAGTACTATAGTTGTGCATTATGTACGTATATTTTTAATCACCTTTCACTAACCTTCATTTTTTGATGAGTTATAGCCGCATTTAGGAAAACACTTGTGTTTGAGTTTTTGAGGGCCATTGATCAACTTTGGTGACTATCATTGTGGATTGCACTATAGTTGTGCATTATTAAGGCTAATTTTATATCGCTGTTTCCGAACCTTTATTTTTTGTTAAGTTATAGCTGCCTTTAGGAAACTGCTCGTGTTTGAGTTTTTTTGGCCCATCGATCAACTTTGGTGACTATAATCGCATTTCAAGAACCTTCATTTTTTGTTGAGTTATAGCCGCATTTAGAGAAACTCTCGTGTTTGAGTTTTCGTGGGCCATTGATCAACTATGGTAACTACGACTGCAGAATGCACTATAGTTGTGCATTATGTATGCATATTTTCTATCGCCTTTCGTGAACCTTCATTTTTTGTTGAGTTATAGCTACATTTAGGAAATCGCTCATATTTCAACTTTTGTAGGCCATCGATCAAGTTTGGTGACTACGATTGTGGATTACATAGTAGTTGTTTATTCTATAGACGTATTTTCTATCGCATTTCGCAAATCTTCATTTTTTGTTGAGTTATAGATGCATTTCAGAAACTGCTCGAGTTTGAGTTTTCATGGGCCATCGATCAACTTTGGTGACTGTGCTTGTGGATTAAACTGTAGTTGTGCATTTTATACACATATTTTTAATCGCCTTTCGCAAATCTTCATTTTTTGTTGAGTTATAGCCACATTTAGGAAACCGCTCGTGTTTAAGTTTTTGTGGGCCATCGATGAACTTTTTGTGACTACGATTGTGGATTGAGCATTCATTTTTTGTTGAGTTATAGCCACATTTAAGAAATCACTCATGTTTGAGTTTCTGTGGGCCATTAATCATCTTTGGTGACTATAACTGTGGATTGTACTGTAGCTGCCCATTCTGTTCGAATATTTTTAATCACCTTTCACAAACCTTCATTTTTTGTTGAGTATAGCCGCATTTAGGAAAATGCTCGTGGTTGAGTTTTCGTGGCCCATCAATCAACCTTGGTGACTATGATTGTCAATTGTACTATAGTTGTGCATTATGAAAGCTAATTTTCTATCGCCTTTCGCGAACCTTCATCTTTTTTTATTATAGGCGCATTCAGGAAACCACTCGTGTTTGAGTTTTTTTGCACCATCGATGAACTATGATGACTACGCTTGTGGATTATACTGTAGTTGTGCATTCTATATGTATATTTTTTATTGAGTTATAGTCGTATGTAGGAAAACACTCATGTTTGAGTTTTCATAGGCCATCGATCAACTTTTGTGATGACAATTGTAGATTACATTGTAGTTGTGCATTCTATATGTGTATTTTCTATCGCCTTTTGCGAACCTTAATTTTTTTTAATTATAGCCGCATATAGGAAACCAATCATGTTTGAGTTTTTGTGAGCCATCGATCAACTTTGGAGACTACAATTGTTGATTACAGTATAGTTGTGCATTCTATACATGTGCATATTTTCTATCACCTTTTGCGAACCTTCATTTTTTGTTGAGTTATAGCCGCATTTACCAAACCGCTCATGTTTGAGTTTTTGTGGGCCATCAATCAACTTTGGTGACTACGATTGAGGGTTATATTGTAGTTGGGAATTTTGTATGCATATTTTTAATCGGCTTTCCCGAAGCTTCATTTTTTGTTGAGTTATAGCCACATTTAGGACTCCGTTCGTGTTTGAGTTTTCATTGGCCATCAATGAACTTTAGTGACTACGATTGTGGATTGTACTATAGATTTCCATTCTGTATGTGTATTTTCTATCCCCTATTGTGAACCTTCATTTTTTTTGAGTTATAGATGCATTTAGGAAATTGCTTGTGTTTGAGTTTTCGTGGGCCATCGATCAACTTTGGTGACTACGCTTGTGGATTACAAAGTAGTTGTGTTTTTCATACGCATATTTTCTATTGCCTTTCGTGAACCTTCATTTTTCGTTGAGTTATAGCTGCATTTATGGAACCACTCATGTTTGAGTTTTTTTGGGCCATCAATCAACTTTTGTGACTACGATTGTGGATTGTAATGTAGTTGTGCATTCTGTACGCATATTTTTAATCGCCTTTCACAAACCTTCATTTTTTGTTGAGTTATAACTGCATTTAGGAAAACGCTCGTGTTTGATTTTTCGTGGGCCATCGATTAACTGATGCAAGCATGATAGGACGTTCTTCAAAGAGAACAATTTGGACCGTGTAGCAAGAGTAACATAACAAAAGTAACACATAATATGCAGGAAAATGCAGATGCAAATATTCTCATTAACACAAATCTTAGTTACATTCGGTCGGCAACATCTGGGCTTACAAATTTGGCTCAAAGGCCCAATAAAACATGCTCCTATATGCGAGCTAAATATTACAATTGAATTAATATTATTCTTCTCAATCAATTACTTCCATTCAAATGATCCATTACAAGATTTATATCATATGCACAATCCTGGAAACATTCGCGTTGGCCAAAGATAATCACATTATCCAAGGAAAGAAAATGTAACGTGCACGTGAATCAACTGTAGCTTGTTTTTGAGTGGGCCATCGATCAACTTTGGTGACTACGATTGTGGATTCCACTATAGCTGTCCATTTTGTAAGCATATTTTCTATAGCCTTTCGCGGACCTTCATTTTTTGTTGAGTTATAGCCGCATTTCAGAAACCACTCGTATTTGAGTTTTTGTGGGCCATTGATCAACTTTGGTGCTTGTGGATTACACTATAGTTGTGCATTTTATACACGTATTTTCTATTGCATTTCGTGAATATTCATTTTTTGTTGAGTTATAGCCGCATTTAAGAAATTGCTTGTGTTTGAGTTTTCGTGGGCCATCGATCAACTTTGGTCACTAGGATTGGGAATTGTACGTTAGTTGTGAATTTTGTACGCATATTTTTAGTTATACCCACATTTAGGAAACCACTCGTGTTTGAGTTTTTGTGGGCCATCGATCAACTTTGCTGACTATGATTATGGATTACACTGCAGTTGTCCATTGTGTATGCAAATTTTCTATCGCCTTTCATGAACCTTCATTTTTTCTTCAGTTATAGCCACATTTAGGTAACTGCTCGTGTTTGAGTTTTTGTGGGCCATTCATCAACATTGGTGACTACAATTATGGACTAAACTATAGTTGTGCATTCTAAACACGTATCTTCTATCACCTTTCGCGAACCTTTATTTTTTGTTGAGTTATACCCACATTTGGGAAACTGCTCATGTTTACGTTTTTGTGGGCCATCATTCAACTTTGGTGACTACGATTGTGGATTGTACTATAGTTGTGCTTTTTGTACGCATATTTTTAATCGCCTTTCATGAACATTTTTTCTTGAGTTATAGCCGCATTTAGGAAGACACTTGTGTTTGAGTTTTCATGCCCCATCTATCAACTTTGGTCACTACGATTGTGGATTACACTATAGTTGCGCATTTTATACACATATTTTCTATCGCCTTTCGCGAACCTTCATATTTTGTTGAGTCATAGCCGCATTTAGGAAAGTGCCGATGTTTGAGTTTTTCTAGGCCATCGACCAACTTTGGTGACTACGATTGTGGATTACACTATAGTTGTGCATTCTATACACATATTTTCTATCAGCTTTCACGAAGCTTCATTTTTTGTTGAATTATAGCCATATTTAGGAACCCACTAAAGTTTGAGTTTTCATGGGCAATCGATCAACTTTGGAGAGTGTGATTGTGGATTACATTGTAGTTGTCTATTTTATACATGTATTTTCTATAACCATTCAGGAAACTTCATTTTTTGTTGAGTTATAGCCGCATTTAAGAAACCACTCAGGCTTGAGTTTTTGTGGACCATCAATCATCTTTGGTGACTACAATTGTGGATTGCACTATAGTTGTCCATTTTGTACGCATATTTTCTATTTCCTTTCATGAACCTTCATTTTTTGTTGAGTGATAGCCGAATTTAGGAAAATTCTCGTGTTTGAGTTTTCATGGGCCATCCGTCAACTTTGGTGAGTACAATTGTGGATTACACTGTAGTTGTACATTGTGTACGCGTATTTTCTATCACCTTTTGTGAACCTTCATTTTTTGTTGAGTTATAGCTGCACATGGGAAATTGCTCGTGTTTGAGTTTTCATAGGCCATCGATCAACTTTGGTGAGTACGTTTATGGATTGCAATGTAGTTGTCCATTATGTACGCATATTTTCTTTCTCCTTTCGTGAATATTCATATTTTGTTGAGTTATAACCACATTAAAGAAACCACTCATGTTTGAGTTTTCGTGGGCCATCGATCAACTTTGGTGACTACGATTGTGGATTGCACTATAGTTCTGCATAATGAACACTAATTTTCTATCGCCTTTCGTGAACCTTCATTTTTTTTTAGTTATACTGCATTTAGGAAACCGCATATATTTGAGTTTTTGTGGGCCATCAATCAGCTTTGGTGACTACGATTGTGGATTGTACTGTAGTTGTGCATTTTGTACGAATATTTTTAATCACCTTTCATGAATCGTCATTTTTTTTAAAGTTAGAACCACTCGTGTTTGAGTTTTCATGGGCCATCAATCAACTTTGGTGACTACGATTGTAAATTACACTATAGTTATGCATTTTGTACACGTATTTTCTATCACCTTTTGCGAACCTTCATTTTTTGCTTAGTTATAACCACATTTAGGAAATGCTCGTGTTTGAGTTTTCATGGGGTATCGATCAACTTTGTTGACTACGATTGTGCATTGCACTATAATTGTGAATTCTATAAACATATTTTCTATCCCCTTTCGCAAACCTTAATTTCTCGTTAAGTTACTGCATTTAGGAAACTACTCATGTTTAAGTTTTCGCGGGTATTCGATCAACTTTGGTGACTATGATTATGGATTGCAGTGTGGCTTTCCCTTCTATACGCGTATTTTCTATCACCTTTTGCGAACCTTCATTTTTTCCTTAGTTATAGCTGCACTTAGGAAACCACTTGTGTTTGAATTTTCGTGGGCCATCGATGAACTCTAGTGATTACGATTGTGGATTGCATTGTAGTTATCCATTATGTACATGTATTTTCCATCGCCTTTCGCGAACCTTCATTTTTTCCTTAGTTATAGTTGTATTTTGGAAACCACTCGTGTTTGAGTTTTCATGGGTCGTCGATCAACTTTGGTGACTACACTTGTGGATTACATTGTAGTGATGCATTTTATACGCATATTTTCTATCACCCTTCGCGAACCTTCATTTTTCATTGAGTTAGAGTTGCATTTAAGAAATCGCTCATGTTTGAGTTTTTGTGGGCCATCAATCAACTTTGGTGACTACAATTGTGGATTGTACTATAGTTTTCAATTCCGTATGCATATTTTTAATCGCCTTTAACAAACCTTCATTTTTTGTTAAGTTGTAGCTGCATTTAGGAAAACACTTGTGTTTTAGTTTTTGCAGGCCATCGATCAACTTTGGTGACTATGATTGTTGATTACACTAGAGTTGTGAATTCTATACACGTATTATCTATTTCCTTTTGTGAACCTTTATTTTTCATTGAGTTATAGCTGCGCTTAGGAAACCACTCGTGTTTGAGTTTTTGTGGGCCATCGATCAACTTTGGTGACTACGATTGTGGATCACAATGTAGTTGTTTATCCTATACACGTATTTTCTATCGCCTTTTGAGAACCTTCATTTTTTGTTGATTTATAGCCGTATTTTGGAATACGCTCATGTTGGAGTTTTTGTTGTCCATCAATCAACATTGGTGTTTACGATTGTGGATTATACTATAGTTTTTGCATTTTGCACGTATATAATTAATTGCCTTTCACGAACCTTCATTTTTTGTTGAGTTATAGCCACATTTAGGAAAACACACGTGTTTGAGTTTTCGTGGGCCATCGATCAACTTTGGTGACTACGATTGTGGATTACAATGTAGTTGTGCATTCTATACACATATTTTCTATCGCCTTTCAAGAACCTTCATTTTTTGTTAAGTTATTCCTGTATTTCAGAATTCGCTCATGTATCAGTTTTTGTGGCCCATTATTAACATTGGTGATTAAGATTGTGTATTTTACTAAAGTTTTGCAATCTATATGCATATTTTTAATCGCCTTTCGCAAACATTCATTTTTTGTTGAGTTATAGCCACATTTAGGAAACCGGTCAACTTTCAAATTTTGTGGGCCATCGATCAACTTTGGTGACTATGATTGTGGATTGCACTATAGTTGTCCATTTTGTACACGTATTTTCTACCACCTTTAATGAACCTTCATTTCTTGTTGAGTTATAGTAGCATTTAGGAAACCGCTCGTGTTTGAGTTTTTGTGGGCCATCAATCAACTTTGGTGAGTACGATTGTGGATTGCATTGTAGTTGTGCATTCTATATGCGTATTTTCTATCACCTTTCACGAACCTTCAGTTTTTATTTAGTTATAGCTGCATTTAGGAAACCGCTCATGTTTGAGTTTTTGTGGTGCATCAATCAAATTTGGTGACTACAATTGTCGATTCTATTGTAGTTGTGCATTTTGTACCTATATTTTTAATTTCCTTTCACAAGGCTTATTTTTTGTTGATTTATAGCTACATTTAGGAAAACACTCGTGTTTGAGTTTTCGTATGCCATCGATCAACTTTGGTGACTACGATTGTGTATTCCATTGTAGTTATGCATTATGAATGCAAATTTTCTATCGCCTTTCATGAATCTTCATTTTTTGTTGAGTTATAGCTGTATTTAGGAAACCGTTCATGTTTGAATTTTCGTGGGCCATTAATCAACTTTGGCGACTACGATTGCGGATTACACTGTAGTTGTGCATTCTATATGTGTATTTTCTATCACCTTTCATGAACCTTCATTTTTTGTTCAGTTATATCCACACTTTCGAAATTGCTCCTGTTTGAGTTTTCATGGGCCATCAATAAACTTTGGTGACTACGATTATGTATTGCACTATAGTTGTTCATTTTGTACACTTATTTTCAATGGAATTTCATGAACCTTCATTTTTTTTTGAGTTATAGCCGCATATAGGAAACCGCTCGAGTTTGAGTTTTCGTAGGCCATCGATCAACTTTGGTGACTACGATTGTGGATTACACTCTAGTTGTGCATTCTATACGTGTATTTTCTATCGCCTTTCACAAACCTTTATTTTTCATTGAATTATAGCTGCACTTAGGAGATCGCTTGTTTTTAAGATTTAGTGGGCCATCAATCAACTTTGGTGACCACAATTGTGGATTGCCCTGCAGTTGTCCATTATGTCCGCATATTTTCCATCGCCTTTCGCGAACCTTCATTTTTGTTTAGTAATTGCATTTATGAAAACGCTCGTGTTTGAGTTTTCATGGGCCATCTATCAACTTTGGTGACTACGATTGTGGATTGCGCTGAAGTTGTCCATTTTCTACACATATTTTCTATCACCTTTCATGAAATTTCATTTCTCGTTGAGTTATAGATGCACTTAGGAAACCACTCGTGTTCAAAATTTTGTGGGCCTTCGATAAATTATGGTGACTAATATTGTGGATTACAATGTAGTTTTAGTGGGCCATTGATCAAATTGGGCCACATTTAGGAAACCGCTCGTGTTTGAGTTTTCATGGGCCATCATTAAACTTTGGTGACTACAATTGTGGATTGTATTGTGGTTGTGCATTTTGTAAAGATATTTTTAATCGCCTTTCACGAACCTTGATTTTTTGTTGAGTTATAACCGCATTTAGGAAAACACTCATGTTTGAGTTTTCGTGGGCCATCGATCAACTTTGGTGACTACACTTGTGGATTAAAATGTAGTTGTGCATTTTATATGCATATTTTCTATCACCATTCATGAACCTTCATTTTTCGTTGAGTTATAGCCGCACTTTGGAAACCACTCGTTTTTGAGTTTTCGTGGGCCATCGATCAACTTTGGTGACTATGATTTTGGATTACACTATATTTTTCCATTTTGTACGCGTATTTTCTATCACCTTTCATGAACCTTTATTTTTTTTTGAGTTATAGCCACATTTAGGAAATTGCTCAAGTTTTGAGTTTTCATGGCCCCATCGATCAACTTTGGTGACTACGCTTGTGGATTACATTGTAGTTGTTCATTCTATATGAGTATTTTCTATCACCTTTCACGAGCCTTCATTTTTTATTGAGATATAACTAAATTTAGGAATCGCTCATTTATAAGTTTTTTTGGGACATCGATCAACTTTAGTGAAAACGAATGTGGATTGTACTGTAGTTGTGCCATAAATCAACTTTGGTTACTACGATTATGGATTCCACTCTAGTTGTGCATTCTATACGCGTATTTTCTATCACCTTTTGTGAACCTTCTTTTTTCTTTGAGTTATAGCCAAACCTAGGAAACCACTCGTGTTTCAGTTTTCATGGGCCATTGATCAACTTTGGTGACTACAATTATGGATTGCACTATAGAATTCCATTTTGTACACCTATTTTGTATTGCCTTTCGTGAACCATCATTTTTTGTTCAATTATAGCCGCATTTAGGAAACTGATCGTGTTTGAATTTTCATGGGCCATCGATCAACTTAGGTGACAATGCTTTTGAATTACACTGTAGCTGTGCATTCTATATGTGTATTTTCTTTTGCCTTTGGAAAACCTTCATTTTTTGTTGAATTATAGGCGCATTTAGGAAACCACTCATATTTGATTTTTTCTAGGCCATCGATCAACTTTGGTGACTATATTGTGGATTGTACTAGAGTTGTGCATTATGTACACATATTTTTAATTGACTTTCACGAAGCTTCAATTTTTGTTGAGTTATAGCCGCATTTAGAAAAACACTCATGTTTGAGTTTTCGTGGGCCATCGATCAACTTTGGTGAGTACAATTATGGATTTCACTCTAGTTGTGCATTGTGTATGCTTATTTTCTATCACCTTTCATGAACCTTCATTTTTTGTTGAATTATAGCCGCACTTAGGAAACCGCTCATATTTGAGTTTTCCTTGCCTATTGATCAACTTTGGTGACTACGATTGTGGATTGCACTATAGTTGTACATTTTGTACGTGTATTTTGCATCACCTTTTGCGAACCTTTATTTTTTATTGAGTTATAACCACATTTAGGAAACCGCTAGTGGTTTAGTTTTCATGGGCCATAGATCAACTTTGGTGACTACAATTGTGGATTGTAATGTAGTTGTTTATTTTGTATGCATATTTTTAATCACTTTTCACAAACCTTCATTTTTTGTTGAGATACAGCCATATTTACGAAACCGCTCGTATTTAAGTTTTCATGGGCCATCGATTAACTTTGGTGAGTATGATTTTTGATTGTACTATAGTTGTGCAATTTGTATGCATATTTTTAATCGCCTTTCACGAACCTTCATTTTTTGTTGAGTTATAACCGCATTTAGCAAACCGCTTGAATTTGGTTTTTCGTGGGCCATCGATCAACTTTGGTGATTACGCTTGTGGATTATATTGTAGTTGTGGATTCTATACACATATTTTTTATTGCCTTTCATGAACATTCATTTTTTGTTCAGTTATAGCCACAATTAGGAAAACAGACGTGGGTATGTGCAGGATCATGATGGGCAAAAAAGTGGCGATATGATGGGTTTTTGTAGGGTATGTGGTTGACAACGTTTTTTTTACCCAAAATTGATGAAACGAAAAGGGTTTTTAAAGAAGATTCTCATGTTTCCACCAATATAAATTATGCTTTACTTTGAATTTAATAAATAATTATTATTTATTTTCTATTTGAATTACAACTAAAGTCCTGATTGAAAGGTTGATTAAAAAACATCTATAGCTTTCAAACGGTATCACATTTTTTTAATCTAAAACATGTGTGACATTCTATGCTTCGCATACTATAGGATGAAAAAAGAAAGAAATAATTTCATGAAATTTTGACCAAGTTAAGGTGCTTAGACATACGAGTTTTTTAATTTTTTAAAAGTTGTAATAAAAAAATCATAATTAATTATTTACTTGGAAAAAAATTACAAAAAATATGCATCACATCAAGACATGAGTCCTCTACTTATATATAAAATATTATAAAAAAATATTATCATTTTATTGTGGTTAGGGTGGTCAGACAGACATCTACTTATTTTTTCCCTAAAATTTATGTATTACTCCATTGAAATTTCAAATTTTCACCAAATAGATTTAAAAAATAAAAAATAAACCTAGTAGTTTAGAAACTGCATTCAAATTGCGACAAGTTCCATTCTTACATATTTTTCAAAATAATATAGATAAATTATTTAGATTTTTACGTCAAGTTGCCTAACTCTGATTTTTCTAAAAAATTTGCCACTTAAGAGCCTATTTTTTCTATCATGATCTTGGACATACCCATGTGTTTGAGTTTTCGTGGGCTATCGATCAACTTTGGTGACTACGATTGTGGATTACAATGTATTTGTGCATTCTATACACATATTTTCTATTGCATTTCGAGAACCTTCATTTTTTGTTCAATTATAGCTGCATTTCAGAAACTGCTCATTGTTTTAGTTTTTGTGGTCCATCAATCAACATTAGTGATTATGATTGTGGATTGCACTTTAGTTTTCCATTTTGTACACGTATTTTCTACCGCTTTTTGCGAAGCTTCATTTTTTATTGAGTTATAGCCGCACTAGGAAACCGGTCATGTTTCAGTTTCCATGGGCCATCGATCAACTTGTGTGACTATAGTTGTGCTTTCTATACTTTTATTTTCTATCGCATTTCAAGAACCTTCTTTTCTTATTGAGTTATAGTCGCATTTAGGAAACCACTCATGTTTGTGTTTTTGTGGGCCATCAGTTAGCTTTAGAGACTAAGCTTGTGGATTGCACTGTAGTTGTCTATTCTATACGCACATTTTCTATCGCCTTTTGCTAGCCTTAATTTTTTGTTGAGTTTTAATCGCACTTAGGAAATCACTTGTGTTTGAGTTTTCATGGGCCATCGATCAACTTTGGTGACATGATTGTGAATTGCATTGTATTTTTGCTTTCTACACGTGTATTTTCTATTGCCTTTCGTGAACCTTAATTTTTTGTTCAATTGTAGCCACATTTAGGAAAACGCTCATGTTTGAGCTTTTTTTGGCCATCGATCAAATTTGGTGGCAATGATTGTGGATTGTACTGTAGTTGTGCATTTTGTACACATATTTTTAATTGCCTTTCACGAACCTTCTTTTTTTGTTGAGTTAGAGTAGTTTTTAGGAAAACGCTCATGTTTCAGTTTTCATGGGCATCGATAAACTTTGGTAACTGCAATTGCGCATTACTCACTTTTTAGTTTTAATGGGCCAACGATCAACTTTGGTGACTACGCTTGTGGATTACAAAGTAGATGTGCACTCTATACACGTATTTTCTATCGCCTTTTGCAAACCCTCATTTTTTGTTTACTTATAGCCACATTTAGGAAACCGCTCATATTTGAGTGTTTATGGGCCATCGATCAACTTATGTGACTATGATTATGGATGGTACTATAGTTTTCCATTATTTCCACATATTTTCTATCGCCTTTTGTGAACCTTCATTTTTTGTTGAGGTATAGCTACATTTTGGAAACCGCTCGTGCTTGAGTTTTCGTGGGCCATCGATCAACTTTGGTCACTACAATTCTTGATTACACTATAGTTGTGCATTCTATAAACTTATTTTCTATCGCCTTTCACAATCCTTCAGTTTTTGTTGAGTTATAGCCGCATTTAGAAAACCACTTGAGTTTGTGTTTTCATGGGCCATCGATAAACTATGGTGACTATGATTGTGGATTGTACTTTAGTTGTGCACTCTATATTAGTGTTTGAGTTTTCATGGGCCATCGATCAACTTTGGTCACTACGCTTGTGGATTATATTGTAGTTGTGCATTTTGTATGATATTTTTAATCGCCTTTCATGAACCTTCATTTTTTGTTGATTTATAGCTACACTTAGAAAACCTCTCAAGTTTTAGTTTTCATGGGCCAACGATCAACTTTGGTGACTACGATTGTGGATTGCATTGTAGTTGTCCATTATGTACGTGTATTTTCTATCACCTTTCATGAATCTTCATTTTGTGTTGAGTTATAGCATTATTTAGAAAACCGCTCATGTTTGAGTTTTTGTGGGCCATCGATCTACTTTGGTGACTACGATTGCGGATTCACTATAGTTCTGCATTATCAACGCTAATTTTCTATCACTTTTGAAGAACATTTCATGGCCCATAAAAAGTAAAACGTGAATGGTTTGCTAAATGCAGCTATAACTCAACAAATAATGAAGGTTTGCCAAAGGTCATAGAAAATAAGCATATAGAATACACAACTATAGTGTAATCGACAAGCATAGTCATGAAAGTTGGTCGATGGTCCATAAAAACTCAAACACGAATGGTTTCCTAAATTCAGCTATAGACAAACAAAAAGTGAAGTTTCGCGAAAGGCGATAGAAAATTAGGGTTCATAATGCAAAACTATAGTGCAATCCACAATTGTAATGACCAAAGTTGATCGATGGCCCACAAAAACTCAAACATGAGCTATTTCCTAAATGCGGCTATAACTAAACAAAAATTCAAGGTTCACAAAAAGCGATAGAAAATACGTGTATAGAATGCACAACTACAGCGTAATCCATAATCGTATTCACCAAAGTTGAGTGATGGCCCTCGAAAAACTCAAACTTAAGAGGTTTCCTAAATGCGGCTATATCTCAACAGAAAATGAAGGTTCGCTAAAGGCAGTAGAAATACATGTAGAGAATGGACAATTACAGTGCAATCCATAATCGCAGTCACCAAAGTTGATCGATGGCCCACGAAAACACAAAAATGAGTGGTTTCCTAAGTGCAACTACAAGTCAACAAAAAAAATGAAGGTTCACAAAAGGCAATAGAAAATACATGTGTAGAATAAACAACTACATTGTAATCCACAATCGTAGTCACCAAAGCTGATCAATGGCCCCCAAAAACTCAAACGTGATCAATTTCCTAAATGTGGCTATAACTCAAAAAAGAATGAATATTCGTGAAAGGAGATTAAAAATATGTGTAGAGAATGCACAAGTACAGTAGAGTACACAATTTTTGTCACCAAAGTTGATCGATGGCCTACGAAAACTCAAACACGAGTGTTTTCCTAAATGGGGCTATAACTCAACAAAAAATGAAGGTTCATGAAAGGCAATTAAAAAGACACGTACAAAATGGACAACTACAGTACAATCCACAATCGCAGTCAACTTTGGTGACTACGATTATGGATTGCACTGTATTTTTGAATTCTATACACATATTTTCTATCCCTATTTGCAAACCTTCATTTTTCGTTGAGTGTTGCATTTAGGAAACCATTCGTGTTTGAGTTTTTATGGGCCGTCAATCAACTTCAGTGACGATGATTGTGGATGGCACTATAGTTTTACATTCTATATGCATATTTTCTATCACCTTGACTACGATTATGGATTGCACTGTATTTTTGAATTCTATACACATATTTTCTATCCCCATTTGCAAACCTTCATTTTTCGTTGAGTGTTGCATTTAGGAAACCATTCGTGTTTGAGTTTTTGTGGGCCGTCAATCAACTTCAGTGACTATGATTGTGGATGTCACTGTAGTTTTACATTCTATATGCATATTTTCTATCACCTTTCGTGAAACTTCATTTTTCATCGAGTTATAGCCATATTTAGGAAACCACTCATATTTGAGTTGTCAAGGACCATCGATTAACGTTGGTGACTACAACTGTGGATTGCACTATACTTGTCTATTTTGTACGCGTATTTTCTGTCACCCTTAGCGAACCTTCATTTTTCGTTGAGTTATAGCCAGATTTAGGAAACGACTCGTGTTGTAGTTTTTGCTGACCATTGATCAACTTTGGTGACTACGCTTGTGGATTACACTATAGTTGTGCAATTTATATGCATATTTTCCATTGCCTTTCACGAATCTTCATTTTTTGTTAAGTTATAGCCACATTTAGGAAACCTCTTGTGTTTGAGTTTTTGTGGACCATTGATCAACTTTGGTGACTCTGATTGCAGATTGTACTATAGATGTCCATTTTGTATGCATATTTTTAATCACCTTTCATGAACCTTCATTTTTTGTTGTGTTATAGCCGCATTTAGGAAAATGGTCATGTTTGGGTTTTCGTGGGCCACCAATCAACTTTGGTGACTACGATTATGGATTACACTATAGTTGTGCAGTTTATACATGTATTTTCTATCACCTTTCGTGAACATTCATTTTTTGTTGAGTTATAGCTGCATTTAGGAAACCGCTCGTGTTTGAGTTTTCATGTGCCATCGATCAACTTTGGTGACTACGATTGTGATTGCACTATAGTTGTGAATTCTATATGCGTATTTTCTATCCACTTTTATGAAATTTCATTTGAGTTATAGCCACATTTAGGAAACCACTCGTGTTGGAGTTTTCATAGGCCATCGATCAACTTTAGTGACTACAATTGTGGATGGCACTATAGTCGTGCATTATGTATACATAATTTCAATCAACTTTCGCTAAATACGGTTATAACTAAACACGAGTGGTTTCTTAAATATGGCTATAACTAAATGAAAAATGAAAGTTCGTGAAAGGAAATACAAAATATGGGTATAAAATGCACAACTGAAGTATAATCCAGAATCGTACTCACCAAAGTTGATTGACGACCCATGAAAACTTAAACATAAGTGTTTTCCCAAATCCGGCTATAACTCAACAAAAAATGAAGGTTCATGAAAGGAAATTAAAAATATACGTACATAATGCAGAACCACAATACAATCCACAAACATAGTCACCAAAGTTGATCGATGGCCCACAAAATTACAAACATGAGTGGTTTGCTAATTGTGGCTATAACTCAAAAAGAAATGAAGGTTTGCAAAAGGTTATAGAAAGTATGATTATAAAATGCAAAACTACATTGTAATCCACAAGTGTAGTCACGAAAGTTGATAAATGGCCCACGAAAACTCAAACTCAAGGGGTTTCTTAAATGAGACTATAACTCTACAAAAAATGAAGGTTCACGAAAGGCGATAGAAAATATGTGTATAGAATGGACAAGTACAGTGCAGTCCACAATAGTAGTCACCAAAATTTATCGATGGCCCATGAAAACTCTAATACAAGTGGTTTCCTAAATGTGGCTATAACTCAACAAATAATGAATGTTCACAAAAGGTGATAGAAAATACGCACACATAATGGACATCTGCACTGCAATCCTTATTGTAGTCATGAAAATTGATTAATGGCCCATGAAAACTCAAACATGATCGGTTCCCTAAATGCGACTATAACTCAACAAAAAAGGTTCACGAAAGTTGATAGAAAATACGTGTATAAAATGCACAACTACAGTGTAATCCACATGCGTAGTCGCCAAAGTTGATCAATAGCCCATGAAACCTCAAACATGAGCGGTTTTTTAAATGTGGCTATAACTCAACAAAACATGAAGTTTCACGAAAGGTGACAAAAAATATTCATATAGAATGCACAACTACAGTGTAATCCACAAGCGTAGTCACCAAAGTTGATTGATGGCCCACAAAAACTCAACCTCGAGCAGCTTCCTAAATGCAGTTATAAACTCAACAAAAAATGAAGGATCGCTTAAGGCTATAGTAAATACATGTACAAAATGGACAAGTATAGTGAAATCCACCATTATTGTCACCAAAGATGATCGATGGCCTACAAAAACTCAAACTCGACCAGTTTCCTAAGTGCAGCTATAACTCAACGAAAAATGAAGGTTCATGAAAGGCGATAGAAAATACGCGTATAGAATGCACAACTACAGTGTAATCCATAATCATTATCACCAAAGGTGATCGATGGCCCACAAAAACTCAAACCCAATCATTTTCCTAAATTATAACTCAACAAAAAATGAAGGTTTGTGAAAGGCGATTAAAAATATGCGTAGAAAAAGCACAACTACAGTGCAATCCACAATCGTAGTCAAGAAAGTTGATCGATGGCCCAGGAAAACTCAAACATGAGCGGTTTCCTAAATGCGGCCATAACTAAAAAAAAATGAAGGTTCATGAAAGGCGCTGGAAAATACGTGTACAAATTGGACAACTAAGTGCAATCCACAACCATAGTCACCAATGTTGATCGATGGCCCAAGCAAACTCAAATACGAATGGTTTCCTAAATACGGCTATAACACAACAAAAAATGATTTTTTTTAAAAGCGATTAAACATATGCGTACATAATGCACAACTACTGTACAATCCACAATAAAAGTCACCAAAGTTGATTGATGGCCCACGAAAACTCAAACTCGAGAGGTTTCCTAAATGCAGCTATAACTCAACAAAAAATGATGGTTTGCGAAAGGCGATAAAAAATACGCATACATAATGGACAACTACAATGCAATCCACAATAATAGTCACCAAAGTGGATCGATGGCCGATGAAAACTTAAACATGAGTGGTTTCTTAAGTACAGCTATAACTCAACAAAAAATGAAGGTTCATGAAAGGCAATAGAAAATATGGAATGCACAACTACAGTTTAATCCACAATTGTAGTCACCAAAGCTGATTGATGGCCCACGAAAACTCAAACACGTGCGTTTTCCTAATGCAATTATAACTCAACAAAAAATGAAGGTTTGCCAAAGGTGATAGAAAATAAATGTATAGAATGAACAACTACAGTGTAATCCACAATTGTAGTCACCAATGTTGATCGATAGCCCACGAAAACTCAAATACGAGAGGTTTCCTAAATACGGCTATAACTCAACAAAAAATGAAGGTTCACAAAAGGTGATTGAAAATATGCATACATAATGGACAACTACAGTGCAATTCACAATCGTAGTCAACAAAGTTGATCGAAGGTCCACAAAAACTCAAACATGATTAGTTTCCTAAGTGAAGCTATAACACAACGAAAAATGAAGGTTCATGAAAGGCGATAGAAAATATGCATACATAATTCACAACTACAGTGTAATCCACAATCATAGTCACCAAAGTTGATAGATGGCCCACGAAAACTCAAACATGAGTGTTTTACTAAGTGGGGCTATAGCTCAACACATTTTTTTTTGGGAAAATAAAAAATATGGGTTTTATACACATGTATAGGATTTTTCATAGAAAGATTCAAAAGAATTGCCTCTGTTACCTCTCCTGCTTGTGCTTTTCAAAAATATCTCTTTTTCAAGAACAACTTATTTTTTAATAAAGCAAACGATCTAGGTCTCTTTACAACATGAGCATCTACAAAGCCCATATTTGATTTTCCTAAAAATTATTGTTTCGTAGATTCTATTTTTGAGGGGTTCTTGCATGTTGATAAAAAGAATAGTTTTCCAAAAAAAGGATGATATGGGTCTACTCAGAACGACATTCTCTACAAAACCCATTTATCAAATTTTTCATAAAAATGTTCAAAAAAATTGCTTCTATTACCTCTACTGCATCAACTTTTCAAAATAAACTATCTTTGTCAAGAAAAAATTATTTTTTTAAATAACAGACAATTTGGGTCTCTTTAGCACACGAGCACATATAAAACTGATATTTTTTATTTTTTCCAAAAAAAATTGTTTTGTAGATTCTATTTTTGAGGGGTTCCTTCATGTTGGTGAAAAATAAGTTTTTTGAAAAAAGGACGATCTGGGTGTACTCAGAATGAAATTCTCTACAAAACCCATTTCTCAAATTTTTCATAAAAGATTCAAAAAAATTTCCTCTATTACCTCTACCACTACTTTTCAAAAAAGTCTATATTTTTACAAAACAACTAATTTTATCAAAAAATGGACAACTAGGGTCTCTTTAGTGCACAAGCACCTATAAAACCCATATTTTATTTTCCCAAAAAAAAATGATTAGTAGATTCTATTTTTGAGGAGTTTTTGCATGTTGGTGAAAAATTAATTTTTTGTAAAAAGGAAGATGTGGATGTACTCAGAACTACATTCTCTACAATACCCATTTCTCAGATTTTTCATCAAAAGATTCAGAAAATTTGCCATTATTACCTCTATTGCTTCTACTTTTCAAAAAAATCAATCTTTTTGAAGAACAATTTATTTCTTCAAAAAATGGGCAATATGGGTCTCTTTAGCACATGAGCACCTATAAAACTTAAATTTTTATTTAAAAAAAAAATTGTTTTGTACATTCTATTTTTGAGGGGTTCTTGCATGTTGGTGAAAAATTAGTTTTTCAAAAAAAGGATGATCTAAGTCTACTCTGAACGACATTCTCTACAAAACCCATTTCTTAGATATTTCATAAAAAGATTCAAAAAAATTGCCTTGTTACCTCTACTGCTTCTACTTGTCAACAAAATCTATCTTTTTCAAGAACAACTTATTTTTTCAAAAAATGGACGATCTAGGTCTGTTTAGCACATGAGCACTTTAAAACCCATATTTTTTATTTTCCCCAAAAAAATTGTTTTGTAGCTTCTATTTTTGTGGGGTTCTTGCATGTTGGTGAAAATTAGTTTTTTTTTCTAAAAGGACGATCTAGGTCTACTCAAAATGACATTCTCTACAAAACCCATTTCTCAGATTTTTCACAAAAAGGTTAAGAAAATTTTCTTATTACCTCTAATGCTTCTACTCAAAACAATCTATCCTTTTGAAAAACAACTTATTTTTTCAGAAAACGGACGATTTGGGTTTAGCATTCGAGCACCTATAAAACCCATATTTCAATTTTCCCCAAAAAAAAAATGTTTCGTGGATTCTATTTTTCAGGGGTTCTTGCATGTTGGTGAAAAATTAGTTTTTTCGAAAAAGGATGATCTGGGTCTACTTAGAAAAACATTCTCTACAAAACCCATTTCTCAAATTTTTCATAAAAAAATTCAATAAATTTTCCTTTGTTAGCTGTACTAGTTCTACTTTTCAAAAAAATCTATCTTTTTCAAAAACAAATTATTTTGTAAAAAAATGGACTTTAGGATCTCTGGAGCACATGAGCACCTATAAAACCCATATTTCAATTTTCATAAAAAAATTGTTTGGTGGATTCTATTTTTGTGGTGCTCTTGCATGTTGGTGAAAAATTAGTTTCTCAAAAAGAGGACGATCTAGATTAACTTAGAACGACATTCTCTACAAAACCCATTTCTCTGATTTTTCATAAAAAAATTCAAAAAAAATTCATCTGTTACCTCTATTACTTCTACTTTTCAAAAAAATATATCTTTTTCAAGCACTACTTATTTTTCAAAAAACAGATGATCTAAATCTCTTCTTCAGCACACGAGCACCTATAAAACCCATATTTTTTATTTTCCGAAAAAAAATTGTATTGTAGATTCTTTTTTTGAGGGGTTCTATGTTGGTGAAAAATTAGTTTGTCGAAAAAAGGACGATCTGGGTCTACTCAAAACAACATTCTCTACAAAACCTATTTCTCAGATTTTTCAAAAAAAGATTCAAAAAAATTGCCTCTATTACCTCTACTACTTCTACTTTCCAAAAATATCTATCTTTTTCAAGAACAACTTATTTTTTCAAACAACAGAAGATCTGGGTCTCTTTAACACACAAGTACTTATAAAACCCATATCTTTTATTTTCCCTAAAAAAATTGTTTCGTAGATTCAATTTTTGAGGGGTTCTTGCATGTTGGTGAAAAAATAAGTTTTTAGACAAAAGGACGATTTGGGTCTATTCAGAATGACATTCTAAACAAAACCCATTTCTCAGATTTTTCATAAATAGATTCAAAAAAATTACCTATATTACCTCTATTGCTTCTACTTTAAAAAAAATCCTATCTTTTCAAAGAAAAACTTATTTTTAAAAAAATTGGATCATTTGGGTCTCTTTAGCTCTCGATTACCTATAAAACCCATATTTTCAATTTTCTCAAATAATTTTTTTTCATAGCTTCAATTTTTGAGGGGTTCTTGCATGTTGGTGAAAAATTAGTTTTTCGAAAAGAGGACAATCTCGGTTTACTCAAAATGACATGCTCTACAAAACCCATTTCTTAGCTGTTACATAAAAAGATTCAAAAAATTTACCTCTGTTACCTCTACCGCTTCTACATTTCAAAAGAAACTATCTTTTTCAAGAATAACTTAATTTTTCAAAAAACGATCTGGGTCTCTTTAACACACGAGCACCTATAAAAACCATATTTCAATTTTTCAAAAAAAAATTGTTTCGTAGATTCCTATTTTTGACGGGTTCTTGGATGTTGTGAAAAATTAATTTTCTGAAAAAAGGACAATCTGGGAATACTCAGAACGACAGTCTCTACAAAACCCATTTGTCATATTTTTCATAAAAAAACTAAAAAAAATTTGTCTCTGTGATCTCTACTGCTACATAATGGACAACTATAGTGCAATCCACAATCGTAGTCACCAATGTTGATTTATGGCCTATGAAAACTCAAACATGAGTGGTTTCCTAAATGCGGCTATAACTCAACGAAAATTGAAGGTTCACAAAAGGCAATAGAAAATACGCATTTAGGAAACCGCTAAAATTTGAGTTTTCGCGAGCCATCGATCAACATTGGTGACTACGCTTGTGGATTACACTGAAGTTGTGCATTCTATACTCGTATTTTCTATCGCCTTTCGCGAACCTTCATTTCTTGTTGAGTTATAGCCGCATATAGAAAAATGCTCGTGTTTGAGTTTTCGTGGGCCAATGATAAACTTTTTTGACTACGATTGTTGATTACACTGTAGTTGTGCATTCTATATGCATATTTTCTATCACCTTTCGCAAACCTTCATTTTTTCTTCACTTATAGCCGCTCTTAGGAAACCACTCGTGTTTGAGTTTTGTGCGTCATCGATCAAATTTGGTGACTATGATTGTGCACTGCACTGTAGTTGTCCATTTTGTGCGTGTATTTCCTATCGGCTCTCGTGAACCTTCATTTTTAGTTGAGTTATAGCCACATAGAGGAAACCGCTCATGTTTGAGTTTTCATGGGCCATCAATCAACTTTGGTGGCTACGATTGTGGATTGTACTATAGTTGTGCATTTTGTATGCACATTTTTTATTGCTTTTCACAAACTTTCATTTTTTGTTGAGTTATAGGCGCATTTCAGAAAATGCTCGTGTTTGAGTTTTTGTGGACCATCGATCAACTTTGCTTAGTACGATTGTGGATTACACTGTACTTGTGCATTCTATATGTGTATTTTCTATTGCCTTTTGCGAACCTTCATTTTTTGTTGAGTTATAGCCACACTTAGGAAACAGATCGTGTTTGAGTTTTTATGGGCCATTGATCAACTTTGTTGTCTACAATTGCGGATTGCACTATAGTGGTGCATTGTGAATGCTAATTTTCTATCACCTTTCGTGAACCTATATTTTTGTTGAGTTATAGCCAAATTTAGGAAATCATTCGTGTTTGAGTTTTTGTGAGCCATTGGTCAACTTTGGTGATTATGCTTGTGGATTAGACTATAGTTGTGCATTTTATACGCTTATTTTCAATCTGCTTTCACCAACCTTCATGTTTTGTTAACTCAACGAAAAATGAATGTTCGTGAAAGGTGATTAAAAATATGTGTACAAAATGCACAAATAAAATACAATCCAAAAATCGTAGTCACCAAAGGTGTATAGATTGGACAACTATAATGCAATCCACAATTGTAGTTAGCATAGTTGTTTGATGGCCTACGAAAACTCAAACATGATCAATTTCCTAAATGCAGCTATAACTCAACAAAAAATGAACGCGAAAGGTGATCGAAAATACACGTACATAATGGATAACTAGAGTGTAATCCACAATCATTGTAACTAAAGTTGATTGATGGTCCGCAAAAATGCAAATATGAGCAGTTTCATTAATACACATATAGAATGGACAACGATAGTGCCATCCACAATCATAGTCACCAAAGTTGGTTGATTGCCCACAAAAACTTAAACATGAGGAGTTTCATAAATGCAGTTATAACTCAACAAAAAATCAAGCTTCGCAAAAGGCAATAGAAAATGTGCATATAAAATGCACAACTATAGTGTAATCCAAAAGCGTAGTTACCAAAGTTGATTGATGGCCCACGAAAACTTAAACATGAGCGGTTTCATAAATACAACTATATATCAACGAAAAATGAATCTTCGCAAAAGGCAATAGAAAATATGTGTATAAAATGCACAACTACATTGTAATCAATAATCGTAGTCACCAAAGTTGATCAATGGCCCATGAAAACTCAAACACGAGCATTTTCCTAAATGTGGCTATAACTCAACAAAAAATTAAGGTTCCTAAAAGCGGATTAAAAATATGCGTACATAATGCACAACTAAAGTACAATCCACAATTATAGTCCCCAAAGTTGATTGATAGCCGTCAAAAACTTAAACATGAGTTGTTTCCTAAATGCAGCTACAACTCAACAAAAAATGAAGTTTTGTGAAAGAAGATAGAAAATATGTGTATAGAATGCATAACTACAGTGTAATCCATAATCGTAGTCACCAAAGTTGATCGATGCCCACAAGAACTCAAACATGAACAGTTTACTAAATGTGGCTATAACTAACAAAAAAATGAAGGCTCACGAAAGGCAATAGAAAATACACATACATAATGGAAAACTATAATGCAATCCACAATCGTAGTCACCAAAGTTGATAGATGGCCCATGAAAACTCAAACATGTGCGGTTTCTTAAATACGGCTATAACTCAACAAAAAATGAAGGTTCACAAAAGGTGATAGAAAATATGTGTATAGAATGGACAACTATAGTGCAATCCACAATCGTCGTCACTAAAGTTGATTGATGGCCCACCAAAACTCAAACATGAGCGGTTTCCTAAATACAGCTATAACTCAACAAAAAATGAAGGTTAGCGAAAGGTGATAGAAAATATGTGTACAGATTGGACAACTACAATGCAATCCACAATCGTAGTCACCCAAGTTGGTCGATGGCCCACGAAACCTCAAATATGAGCGGTTTCGTGAGTGCAACTATAACTCAACAAAAAATGAAGTTTCACGGAAGGCAATACAAAATACGACTATAGAATGCACAACTATAGTGCAATCCAGAATCGTAGTCATGAAAGTTGATTGTTGGCCCATGAAAACTAAAACATGAGCGGTTTCCTAAGGACAGCTATAACTCAACAAAAAATAAAGGTTTGTGAAAGGCGATAGAAAATAAGGGTATACAATGCACAACTAGTATGTAATCCACAATTGTAGTCGCCAAAGTTGATTGATGGCCCACAAAAACACAAATATGACCGGTTTCGTGAGTGCGGCTATAACTCAACAAAAAATCAAGGTTCGTGAAAGGTGATAGAAAATACGGGTATAGAATGCACAACTACAATGCAATCCACAATCATAATAAAAAAATTGATTGATGACCCACAAAAACTCAAACACGAGCGGTTTCCTAAGCGCGGCTATAACTCAACAAAAAATAAACGTTCGTGAAAGGCGATAGAAAATACGTCTATACAATGCACAACTAGTGTGTAATCCAGAATTTTAGTCACCAGAATTGATCGATGGCCCACGAAAACTCAAACAAGAGCGTTTTCCTAACTGCGGGTATAACTCAATAAAAAATAAAGCTTCCTAAAAGGCGATTAAAAATTTGTGTATAGAATGCACAACTATAGTACAATCCATAATTGTAGTAACCAAAGTTTATTGATGGCCCACAAAAACTTAAACATGAGCAGTTTCCTAAATGTGGCTATAACTCAACAAAAAATGAAGGTTCATGAAGGGCGATAGGAAATACGTGTATAGAATGCACAACTATAGTGTAATCTATAATCGTAGTCACCAAAGTTAATCAATGGCCCACAAAAACTCAAACACGATTGGTTTCCTAAATGCTACTATAACTCAAGAAAAAAAAGAAAGGCTCACGAAAGGCGATAGAAAATACACCTATAGAATGGACAACTACAATGCAATCCACAATCATAGTGACCAAAGTTGATTAATGGCCCACGAAAACTCAAACACGAGCGGTTTAAGAAAATGTGGCTATAACTCTATAGTTGTCCATTTGGTACATATATTTTCTATCGCCTTTTGTGAACAATCACTTTCTATTGAGTTATAGCAGCATTTAGGAAACCGCTTGTATTTGAGTTTTCGTAGGCCATCGATCAACTTTGGTTACTACAATTGTGGATTACACTATAGTTATTCATTCTATACAAGTATTTTCTAACGCTTTTCGCGAACCTTCATTTTTTCTTCAGTTATAGACACATTTAGGAAAACACTCGTGTTTCAATTTTCTTAGGCCATCAATAAACTTTGGTGACTACGATTGTGGATTACACTATAGTTGTGCATTCTATACACGTATTTTCTATCGTCTTTCACAAACCTTCATTTTTCGTTGAGTTATAGCCGCACTTAGGAAACCGCTCATGTTTGAGTTTTCATGGGACATCGATTAGCTTTGGTAACTACGATTGTGGATTGCACTGTAGTTGTCCATTTTCGGCGCATATTTTCTATCGCCTTTCGCGAACCTTCATTTTTTGTTGAGTTATAGCCACATTTAGGAAACCCCTCGAGTTTAAGTTTTTGTGGGCCATCAATCAACTTTGGTGACTACGATTGTGGAATTTACTATAGTTTTGCATTCTGTACGCATATTTTCAATGGCCTTTCACGGACCTTCATTTTTTCTTGAGTTATAGCCACATTTACGAAAATGTTTGCGTTTTAGTTTTCATGGGCCATCGATTAACTTTGGTGACTACAATTTTGGATTGCACTATAGTTGTCCATTATGTACATGCATTTTCTATCACCTTTCATGAACCTTCATTTTTTGTTAAGTTATGGCTGCATTGACGAAACCACTCGCATTTGAGTTTTAGTGGGCCATTGATCTACTTTGGTGACTACGATTATAGATTGTATTGTAGTTGTCCATTATGTATTCATATTTTTAATCGCCTTTCATGAACCTTCATTTTTTGTTGAGTTATAGCCACATTTAGGAAAACACTCGTGTTTGAGTATTCGTGGGCCATCAATCAACTTTGGTGACTATGATTGTGGATTACACTATAGTTGTGCATTCTATATGCGTATTTTCTATTGCCTTTCAGGAACCTTCATTTTTCAACGAGTTATATCTGCACTTAGGAAACCGCTTGTGTTTGAGTTTTTGTGGGCGATGGATCAACTTTAGTGACTACGATTGTGGATTGCACTGTAGTTGTCCATTTTGTATGCGTATTTTCTATCGCCTTTTGCGAATAGTCATTTTTTATTGAGATATAGCCACATTTAGGAAACCACTCAAGTTTGAGTTTTCGTGGGCCATCGGTTGGGCTCAGAGACAAATAGGTCTCGGCTGGGTCCGGACAGCTTGGCTGGGTTGGTTATATAGAGTTCAGGGCTTACCCGCTTAGTCTTAGAGGGTGCATGTTGACTATATAAAGCCACCGTGGTCAAGAGCCCCCCTCCCCATATAGAGTATAGATAGGGCTCGGCATCTCAAGCAGTATCTAGTTAGCGCTCTCTTTGGATATCATCAATCAGCTTTAGTGACTACGTTTGTGGATTGCATGTAGTTGTGCATTGTGTACATATATTTTTAATTTCCTTTCAAGAACCTTCATTTTTTATTGAGTTATAATTTGAGAAAAAATTCTTGTTTGAGATTTTGTGGGCCATCGATCAACTTTGGTGACTATGATTGTGCATTACACTCAGTTGTACATTCTATACACGTATTTTTTATCGACTTTCACGAACCTTCATTTTTCGTTGAGTTATAGCTACACTAAGGAAACATTGATTAACTTTGGTGACTACGCTTCTTGATTACACTATAGTTTTGCATTCTATACGCGTATTTTCTATCACCTTTCGTGATCCTTAATTTTTTGTTGAGTTATATCCACAATTAGGAAACCGCTCGTGTTTGAGTTTTCGTGGGCCATCGATAAACTTTGGTGACTACGCTTCTAGATTACACTACAGTTGTACATTTTATACGTGTATTTTTTATCGACTTTCACGAACCTTCATTTTTCATTGAGTTATAGCTACACTTAGGAAACCGCTCGTGTTTGATTTTATGTGGGCCATCGATCAAATTTTGTGACTATGATTGTGGATTGCACTACGATTATGGATTACACTATAGTTGTGCATTTTTTACATGTATTTTCTATATCCTTTCGCGAACCTTCATTTTTGTTGAGTTATAGTCGAATTTAGGAAACCAATCGAGTTTGAGCTTTCATGGGCCATCGATCAACTTTGGTGACTACGCTTCTGGATTACACTATAGTTTTGCATTCCATACGCATATTTTCTATCACCTTTCACAATCCTTAATTTTTTGTTGAGTTATATCCGCATTTAGGAAACCACTCATGTTTGAGTTTTCATGGGCCATTGATCAACCTTGGTGACTACGATTATGGACTACACTATAGTTGTGCATTGTATACGTGCCTTTTCTTTCTCCTTTCGAGAATCTTCCTTTTTTGTTGAGTTATAGCTGTACTTAAGAAATTGCTTGTGTTTGGCTTTTGTTGGGAGATCAATCAACTTTGGTGACTACGATTGTTGATTGCATTGTAGTTTTCCATTCTCTACCTATATTTTCTATCATCCTTTGTGAACTTTCATTTTTTGTTGAGTTATAGCCACATTGAAGATATTGTGGGCCATCGATCAACATTGGTGAGTACGCTTGTGGATTACACTATAGTTGTGTGTTTTATACTTGTCTTTTCTATCGCCTTTCACAAACTTCTATTTCTTGCTGAGTTATAGCCACATTTACGAAAACACTCGCGGTTGAGTTTTTTTGGGTCAACGATCAACTTTGGTGACTAGAATTCTCGATTACATTGTAGTTGTGCATTCTATACGTGTATTTTCTATCACCTTTTGCGAACCTTCATTTTTTGTTGAGTTATAGCTACATTTAGGAAACTGCTCGAGTTTGAGTTTTCATGGGCCATTGATCAACTTTGGTGACTATGCTTCTGGATTACATAGTAGTTCTATATTCTATACGTGTATTCTCTATCACCTTTCGCTAAGCTTCATTTTTTGTTGAGTTATAGCCGCATTTACGAAACTGCTCATGTTTGAGTTTTCATCGGCCATCGATCAAATTTGGTGACTATGATTGTGGATTATACTGTAGTTGTGCATTCTGTACACATATTTTTAATCACCATTCACGAACCTTTATTTTTTGTTCAGTTATAGCCACATATAGGAAAACGTTCGTGTTTGAGTTTTCTTGAGCCATCGATCAACTTTGGTGACTACAATTGTGGATTACACTGCAGTTATGTATTGTATATGCGTATTTTCTATCATCTTTCACGAACCTTCATTTTTTGTTGAGTTATAGCCGCATTTAGGAAACCACTCGAGCTTGAGTTTTTTTGGGCCATTGATCAACTTTGGTGACTACGATTGTTGATTATACTATAGTAAGCAGTCTATACGCATATTTGTAATCGCCTTTCATGATACTTCATTTTTTGTTGAGTTCTACCCGCATTTTGGAAAACATTTGCGTTTGAGTTTTGGTGGCCCATTGATCAACTTTGTTGACTACGATTATGGATTACAATGTGGTTGTGCATTTTATACTCGTATTTTATATTGCCCTTTGCGAACCTTCATTTTTCATTGAGTCATAGCTGCACTTAGGAAACCACTCATGATTTAGTTTTCGTGGGCACTCAATCAACTTTGGTGACTATCATTGTGGATTGCACTATAGTTGTCAATTATGTACATGTATTTTCTATCACCTTTTTGTGAACCTTCATTTTTTTTGAGTTAGAGCCACATTTAGGAAATTGCTCGAGCTTGAGGTTTCATGGGCCATCGATCAACTTTGGTGACTACACTTATGGATTACAATATAGTTGTGCATTAGATACTCGTATTTTCTATGCCTTTCATGAACCTTCATTTTTTGTTGAGTTATAGCCGCATTTAGGAAACCGCTCATGTTTGAGTTTTTATGGGCCATCAAACAACTTTGGTGACTATAATTGTGGATTGTATTGTAGTTGTCCATTATGTACATGTATATTCTATTGCCTTTCATGAACCTTCATTTTTTTTTGAGTTATAGCCGCATTTAGGAAACCACTCAAGTTTGAGTTTTTGTAGGGAATTGATCAACTTTGGTGACTATGATTGTGGATTGCACTATAGTTGTCCATGTTGTACGCGTATTTCCTATTGTCTTTCATGAACCTTCATTTTTTCTTGAGTTATAGTTATATTTAGGAAACCGGTCGTGTTTGTGTTTTCGTGGGCCATCTTTCAACTTTGGTGACTATGATTGTGGATTGTACATTAGTTGTGCAATCCATATGCATACTTTTAATCACCTTTCACGAACCTTCATTTTTTGTTGAGTTATAGCCGCATTAGGAAAATGCTCGTCTTTGAGTTTTTGTGGGCCATCGATCAACTTTGGTGACTACGATTATGGATTACACTATAGTTGTGCATTCTATATGCGTATTCTCTATCGCCTTTCGACAACCTTCATTTTTCAGTGAGTTATAGCCATTCTTAGGAAACCATGTTTGAGTTTTCTTGGGCCATTGATCAACTTTGGTGACCACAATTGTGGATTGTACTGTAGTTGTCCATTTTGTACGTGTATTTTCTATTTCCTTTCGCGAACCTTCATTTTTTGTTGAGTTATAGCCGTATTTAGGAAACCGTTTGTGTTTTAGTTTTCATGAGCCATCAATAAACTTTGGTGACTATGATTGTGGATTGCACTGTACTCATGAATTCTATTCGTGTATTTTCTATCCCCTTTCAGGAACCTTCATTTTTCATTGAGCTATAGCCACATTTAGGAAACAACTCATGTTTGAGTTTTCATCGGCCATCAATCAAATTTGGTGACTACAATTGTGGATTGCACTGTAGTTGTCCATTATGTATGCATATTTTGTATCACCTTTCACAATCCTTCATTTTTTGCTGAGTTATAGCTGTATTTAGGAAACTGCTCATGTTTGAGTTTTTGTGGGCCATTGATCAACATTGGTGACAAAGATTGTTGATTGTACTATAGTTGTGCATTTTGTACGCATATTTTTAATCACTTTTCACGAACCTTCATTTTTTGTTGAGTTATAGCTGTATTTAGGAAACCGCTCATGTTTGAGTTTTCGTGGGCCATTGGTCAACTTTGGTGATTATGATATTGTATTGCACTGTAGTTGTGCATTGTATCGACATATTTTCTATCGCCTTTTACGAACCCTTCATTTTTTGTTGATATAGCTGCATTTCAGAAACTAGTCATATTTGAATTTTTTGCGGCCCATCAAACAAGTTTGGTGAGTACAATTGTGGATTGTACTGTAGTTTTCAAAATTTTCTGCATATTTTCTGTCGCCTTTCATGAACCTTCACTTTTCCTTGAATTATAGCCACATTTAAGAAACCGCTCATGTTTGAGTTTTTCTCGGCCATCAATCAACTTTGTTAAATAAAATTGTTGATTACACTGTAGTTGTGCATTCTATATGTGTATTTTCTATTGCCTTTCTTGAAGCTTCATTTTTTGTGAGTTATAGCTTTATTTAGGAAATCACTCATGTTTAGGTTTTTGTGGGCCATTGATAAACTTTGGTAACTACGATTGTGGATTGTACTGTAGTTGTGCATTTTGTACGCATATTTTTAATCACCTCTCATGAGCCTTGAATTTTTGTTGAGATAAAGTTGCATTTAGAAAACCGCTCGTGTTTGAGTTTTCGTGGGCCATCAATCAACTTTGGTGAATAAGCTTGTGGATTAAACTATAGTTGCACATTCTATATTCTTATTTTCTATGCCTTTTATGAACCTTCATTTTTTGTTTAGTTATAGCCGCATTTAGGAAATCGCTCATGCTTGAGTTTTTGTGGGTCATCAATCAACTTTGGTGACTACGTTTGTAGATTCTACTATAGTTGTGCATTTTGTACGCATATTCTTAATCGCCTTTCACGAACCTTCATTTTTTGTTGAGTTATAACTACATTTAGGAAAATGCTCATGGTTGAGTTTTTGTGGGCCATCGATAAACTTTTGTAACTAGATTGTGCATTACACTATAAATTTGCATCTTCTATGGGTATTTTGTATCGCCTTTTGTGAACCTTCATTTTTTTGTTGGGTTATAGCCACACTTAGTAATCCACTCGTGTTTGAGTTTTCATGGGCTATCGATCAACTTTTGTGACTACGATTGTCAATTGCACTGTAGTTGTCCACTATGTATGCATATTTTCTATTGCCTTTCGCGAACATTCATTTTTTGTTGAGTTATAGCCACATTTAGGAAACCGCTCGTGTTTGAGTTTTTTGTGGGCCATCGATCAACTTTGCTGAATACGATTGTGGATTGCACTATTGTTCTCCACTATGTATACGTATTTTCTATTGCCTTTCATGAATCTTCATTTTTTGTTGAGTTATAGCTACATTTAGGAAACCACTTGTATTTTAGTTTTCATGGGCCATCGAAAAAATTTGGTTACTATGCTTGTGGATTATATTATAGTTGTGCATTATGTACGCATATTTTTAATCGCCTTTCATGAACCTTCATTTTTTGTTGAGTTATAGTTGCATTTAGGAAAATGCTTGTGTTTGAGTTTTTTTGGGCCATCTATCAACTTTAGTGACTGCGATTGTCGATTACACTGTAGTTGTTCACTCTATCTGCGTATTTTCCATCGTCTCACATGAACCTTCATTTTTCATTGAGTTATAGCTACACTTAGGAAAACTCTCATGTTTGATTTTTCATGGGCCATTGATCAACTTTGGTGACTACGATTGTGGATTGACTTTTAGTTGTCCACTCTATACACGTATTTTGTATCGCCTTTCATGAACCTTCATTTTTTGTTGAGTTATAGCATCATTTAGAAAATTGCTCATTTTTGAGTTTTTGTGGGCCATCAATCAACTTTGGTGACTATGATAGTGGAGTGCACTATATTTGTGCATTTGCAACGCTAATTTTCTATTGCATCACATGGACATTCTTTTTTTTTGAGTTATAGCTGCATTCTATACACGTATTATCTATCGTCTTTTGCGAACCTTCACTTTTCATTGAGTTATAGCCGCACTTAGGAAATTGCTCGTGTTTGAGCTTTCATGGGCCATCGATCAACTTTCGTGCCTATGATTGTGGATTGCATTGTTCTTGTCCATTTTGGATGCGTATTTTCTATCGCGTTTTGTGAACCTTCATTTTTGGTTGAGTTACAGCCGCATTTAGGAAACCACTTGAGTTTGACTTTTCCTGGGCCATTGATCAACTTTGGTAACTAATATTGTAGATTGCATTGTAGTTGTCCACTCTGTACACATATTTTCTATTGACCTTCGTGAACATTGATTTTTTGAGTTATAGCCGCATTGAGGAAACCACTCGTGTTTGAGTATTCGTGAGCCATCAATCAACTTTGGTGGCCACAAAATTAGATTTGCATTGTAGTTGTCTATTTTATACACGTATTTTCTATCACCTTTCGTGAACCTTCAGTTTTTGTTTAGTTATAGCCGCATTTCGGAAACTACTCATGTTTGAGGTTTTTGTGGGCCATCAGTCAACTTTGGTGACAACAATTGTGGATTGCACTATAGTTATGCAATTTGTAAGCATATTTTTAATCACCTTTCACAAACCTTCATTTTTTGTTGAGTTATAGCTGCATTTAGGAAAACACTCCTGTTTGAGTTTTCATGGGCCATCAATCAACTTTGGTGACTACTATAGTGGATTATACTGTAGTTGTCCATTCTATACGCATATTTTCTGTTGCCTTTCGCGAACCTTCATTTTTCTTTGAGTTACAGCCGTATTCAGGAAAACACTCATATTTGAGACTTCGTGAGCCATCGATCAACTTTGGTCACAACGATTTTGGATTCCACTGTACTTGTCCACTCTGTATGCCTATTTTCTATCGCCTTTCATGAACCTTCATTTTTTGTGTAGTTATAGCCGCATTTAGGAAGAAACTCGTCTTTGAGTTTTCGTGGGCCATCATTAAACTTTGGTGACTACAATTGTGGATTGTAGTATACATGTCTTTTCTATATGCATATATTCTATTTCCTTTCATGAACATTCATTTTTTGTTGAGTTATAGCCGCATTTAGGAGACATTTTTTTTTTTTTTTCCTTTTGCGAGCAGTCATTTTTCGGTTAGTGATAGCCATATTTATAAACCACTCATATTTGAGTTTTCATTGGCCATTGATCAACTTTGGTGACTGTGATTGTTGATTGCACTGTAGTTGTCTATTCTATATGCATATTTTCTACTGCCTATCACAAACATTCATTCTTCATTGACTTATAGCCGCATTTAGGAAACTGCTCATGTTCGAGTTTTTGTGGGCCATCATCGATCAACTCTAGTGCCTACAATTATGGATTGCACTGTAGTTGTCCATTCTATATACATATCTTTTCTCGCCTTTCTCGAACCTCTGTTTTTGGTTGAGTTATAGCCGTATTTAGGAAACCACTTGTGTTTGAGTTTTTGTTGGCCATTGATCAACTTTGGTGGCTAAGATTGTGGATTGCACTATAGTTGTGCATTGTATATGCATATTTTCTATTGAATTTCGTGAACCTTCATTTTTTTACAAGTTATAGCTGCATTTAGGAAAACACCCGTGTTTGAGTTTTCATGCGCCATCAATCACTTTGGTGACTACGATTGTTGATCACATTGTAGTTGTGCATTGTATATGCATATTTTCTATCACATTTCGTGAACATTCATTTTTTGTTGAGTTATAGCCTTACTTAGGAAATCACTCTTGTTTGAGTTTTCATGGACCATCAATCAACTTTGGTGGCTACGATTGTGGATTCCACCGTACTTGTCCAATCTATACGTGTACTTTCTATCACTTTTAGCGAACCTTCATTTTTAGTTCAGTTATAGTTGCATTTAGGAAACTGCGCGTCTTTGAGTTTTCGTGGGCCATCGATCAACTTTGGTGACTACGCTAGTGGATTGCACTGTAGTTGTCCATTTTGTACACGTATTCTCTATTGCCCTTCACGAACCTTCATTTTTGTTGAGTTATAGCCACATTTAGAAAATCGTTTGTGTTTGAGTTTTCATTGGCCATCGTTCAACTATTGTGACTACGCTTGTGGATTACACTATAGTTGTGTATTCTATATGCGTATTCATTTTTTGTTGAGTTATAGTCACATTTAGGAAACCGCTCATGGTTGAGTTTTTTTGTGTCATCGATCAACTTTTGTGACTAGGATTTTCGATTATAGTTGTTCATTCCATAGCATTTAGGAAACCGCTCATGTTCAAGTTTTCGTGGGCCATCAATCAACTTTGGTGACTATGATTGTGGATTGCAATGTAGTTTTCCATTTTGTACTCATATTTTCTATAGCCTTTTGCGAACGTTTACTTTTGTTCAATTATAGCCGTATTTAGAAAAATGTTTGTGTTTGAGTTTTCATGGGCCATCGATAAACTTTGGTGACTACGCTTGTGGATTACACTATAGTTGTGCATTCTATATGCGTATTTTCTATTTCCTTTCGTGAACCTTCATTTTTTGTTGAGTTATAGTCGCATTTAGTAAAATTCTCATTGTTTTTGTTTTTTAGGGTCATCGATCAACTTTGGTGACTACGATTGTGGATTATACTATAGTTGTGCACTGTATATGCATATTTTTAATCATCTTTTTGAACCTTCATTTTTTGTTGACTTATAGCCGCGTTTAGGAAAACACTCTTGTTTGACTCTTTGTGGGCTATCGATCAACTTTGGTGACTACGATTGTCGATCACACTATAGTTGTGTATTCTATACATGTACTTTCTATCACCTTTCGTGAAAATTCATTTTTTCTTAAGTTATAGCCGCACTTAGCAAACTGCTCGTATTTGAGTTTTCTTGGGCCATCGATCAACTTTGGTCTCTATGCTTGTGGATTACATTATAGTTGTGCATTCTATATGCGTATTTACTATCACCTTTCACGAACCTTCATTTTTTGTTGAGTTATAGCTGAAACCGCTCGTGTTTTTGTTTTTGTTGGCCATCGATCAAGTTTGGTGACAACGCTTGTGGTTTAAACTATAGTTGTGCATTCTATATGCGTATTTTCTATGACCTTACGCAAACCTTCATTTTTTGTTTGAGTTATAGCCGCATTTAAGAAACCGTTCATTTTTGAGTTTTTCTGGGCCATCGATTAGCTTTGGTGACTATGATTGTGGATTGTACTGTAGTTGTACATTATGTGCCCATATTTTTAATCGCATTTCACGAGCCTTCATTTTTTATTGGTTATAGCCGCATTTAGGAAAACCCTCGTGTTTGAGTTTTCATCGAGCATCGATAAACTTTTGTAACTACGATTGTGGATTATACTATAGTTATGCATTCTATACGCGTATTTTCTATCATCTTTAGTGAACCTTAATTTTTTGTTGAGTTATAGCTACACTTAGGAAACCACTTGAGTTTTCGTGGGCCATGGATCAACTTTGGTGACTACGCATGTGGATTACATTGTAGTTGTGTATTTTATACGTGTATTTTCTATCTTCTTTTGTGAACCTTCATTTTTTGTTGATTTATACCCTCAATTAGGAAACCACTCTCATTTGAATTTTTGTGGGCCATCGATCAACTTTGGTGACTACGATTGTGGACTGTACTATATTTGTGCATTATGTACACATATTTTTAATCGCCTTTCATGCACCTTCATTTTTTGTTTAGTTATAGCCGCCTTTAGGAGAACGATCGTGTTTGAGTTTCTGTGGGCCATCAATCAACTTTGGTGACTACGATTGTGGACTACGTTGTAGTTGTGCATTCTATACAAATATTTTCTATCACCTTTTGTGAACCATATTTTTTTGTTGAGTTATAGCTACACTTAGGAAACTGCTCATGTTTGAGTTTTCGTTGGCGATCGATCAACTTTGGTGACTATGATTGTGGATTGCACTGTAGTTGTCCATTTTGTACTTGTATTTTCTATTGCCTTAAGCAAACCTTCATTTTTTGTTGAGTTATAGCCGTATTTAGGAAACTGCTTGAGTTTGAGTTTTCGTGGCCCATCGATCAACTTTGGTGACTACGCTTGTGGAATACACTGTAGTTGTGCATTCTATATGCGTATTTTCTATTTCCTTTCAGAACATTCATTTTTCGTTGAGTTATAGCCACACTTAGGAAACCGCTCTTTTTAAAGTTTTTTCGGCCTCATCGATGAACTTTGGTGACTATGATTGTGGATTACACTATTGTTTTGCATTTTGTACGTGTATTTTCTAATGCCTTTTGCGAACCTTCTTTTTTTGTTGAGTTATAGCTGCATTTAGGAAACCATTCATGTTTTTGTTTGAGTTTTCGTGGGCCATTCTAACCTTTGGTGACTATGATTGTGGATTAAACCGTAGTTGTGCATTCTATACACGTATTTTCTATCGCCTTTCGCAAACATTCCTTTTTTGTTGAGTTATAACCGCATTTAGCAGACCGCTCATGTTTGAGTGTTTTTGGGCCATCAATCAACGTTGGTGACTACAATTGTTGATTGTACTCTAGCTGTACATTTTGTATGCATACTTTTAATTGACTTTCACGAAACTTTAATTTTTGTTGAGTTATAGCCACATTGAGGAAAATGTTCATGTTTGAGTTTTTGTGGGCCTTTGATCAACTTTCGTGACTATGATTGTGGATGGAACTGTAGTTGTCCATTTTGTATGTGTATTTTCTATCGCTTTTCACGAACCTTCATTTTTTGTTGAGTTATAGCCACATTTAGGAAACTGCTCGAGTTTGAGTTTTCGTGGGCCATCGATCAACTTTGGTGAGTATGCTTGTGGATTAAACTATAGTTGTTCATTCAATACAAGTATTTCTACTACCTTTCGCAAACCTTTAATTTTTGTTGAGTTATAGTCGCATTTAGGACACCTCTCGAGTTTGAGTTTTCGTGGGCCATTGATCAACTTTGGTGACTACACTTCTAGATTACATTGTAGTTGTGCTTTCTATATGCATATTTTCTATCGCCTTCCCTGAACCTTCATGTTTTATTGAGTTATTGCCACTTGTCGGAAACCGCTCATATTTGCGTTTTTGTGGGCCATCGTTCAACTTTGGTGACTATGATTCTAGATTGTGGATTGCACTATAGTTGTCCATTTTGTACGCGTATTCTCTATTGGCTTTCACGAACAATCATTTTTTGTTGAGTTATAGTCGTAGTTACGAAACCAGTCGAATTTGAGTTTTCATGGGCCATCAATCAAGTTTGGTGACTACGCTTGAGGATTAAACTATAGTTGTGCATTCTATCTGTGTTTTTAAGATCGCTTTTCGAGAACCTTCATCTTTTGTTTAGTTATAGCCTCAGTTAGGAAACCACTCATCTCTGAGTTTTTGTGGGCATCAATCAACTTTGGTGACTACAATTCTGGATTACATACTATAGTTGTGCATTATGTACGAACATATTTAATTTCCTTTCATGAACCTTCATTTTTTGTTGAGTTATAGCTGCATTTAGGAAAATGCTCGTGTTTGACAATTTGTGGGCCATTAATCAACTTTGGTAACTACGATATTGGATTGTAGTGTAGTTGTCCATTTTGTACGTATATTTTCTATTGCCTTTCGTGAACCTTCATTTTTCATTGAGCTATAGCCGTATTTAGGAAACTACACTGTAGTTGTCCATTCAATACGCATATTTTCTATCGCTTTTCGTGAACCTTCATTTTTTGTTGAGTTATAGTCACATTGAGGAAACCGCTCATGTTTAAATTTTTTTTGGGCCATCGATCAACTTTGGTGACTAGGTTTTTGGATTACACTATAGTTGTTCATTCTATACGCATATTTGCTATCCTCTACCGTGAACCTTCATTTTTCATTGATTTATAGCCGCATTTAGGAAACTACTCGTGTTTGAATTTTCATGGGCCATCGAACAACTTTGGTGACTACAATTGTGAATTGCACTATAGTTGTGAATTCTATACGCGTATTTTCTATCCCCTTTCACGAACCTTAATTTTTTTTTTGGTTATAGCCGCATTTCAGAAACCACTCATGTTTGAGTTTTCATGGCGCATCGATCAACTTTCGTGGCTAAAATTGTGGATTGCACTGTAGTTTTCTATTTTGTATGCGTATTTTCTATCACCTTTCGTGAACCCTCATTTTTTGATGAGGTATAGCCGCATTTGGGAAACCGCTTGTGCTTGAGTTTTCGTGGGGCATCGACTAACTATGGTGACTACGATTGTGGATTGCATTGTAGGTTAACATTATGAACACTAATTTTATATCACCTTTCGTGAACCTTCATTTTTTGTTGAGTTATAGCCACATTTAGGAAACCATTCATGTTTGAGTTTTTGCGAGCCATCGATCAACTTTGGTGACAGTGATTGTGGATTGCACTATTTTGTCCATTCTGTACATGTATTTTCTATCGCCTTTGGCTAACGATCATTTTTTGTTGATTTATAGCCGCATTTAGCAAACCACTCGAGTTTGAGTTTTTGTGGGACATCAATTAACTTTCAAGATGATGATTGTGGATTGTACTGGAGTTGTGCATTCTGTATGCATATTATTAATTGTGTTTCACAAAATTTCATTTTTTATTGAGTTATAGCTATATTTAAGAAACCGATCGTATTTAACTTTTCATGGGCCATCAATCACATTTGGTGACTACGATTGTGGATTGCACTATAGTTGTCCAATTTTTATGCATATTTTCTATCGCCTTTCATGAACATTCATTTTTCGTTGAGTTATAGCCGCATTTAGGAAACCGCTCGTGTTTGAGTTTTCGTGGGCCATCGTTCAACATTGGTGACTACGATTGTGGATTGCATTGTAGTTGTCCATTCTTTATGCATTTTTTCTATCGCCTTTTCCAAACCTTCATTTTTTTTGAGTTCTAGCAGCATTTAGGAAACCACTCATGTTGAGTTTTCATGGGCCATCAATCAATTTTGCTAACTACGATTGTGTTTAAGTTTTTGTGGATTACATTGTAGTTGTACATTCTATACACATTTTATATTTCCTTTTATGAACCTTCATTTTTTGTTGAGTTATAGCCGCACTTAGGAAACCACTTGTGTTTGAGTTTTCATGGGCTATCGATCAACTTTGGTGACTATGATAGTGGATTGTACTATAGATGTGCATTCTATACACGTATTTTCTATTGCCTTTCACAAACCTTCATTTTTTGTTGAGTTATAGTTGCATTTAGGAAATCACTCATGTTTGATTTTTTGTGGGCCATCGATCAACTTTGGTGACTACGATTACAGATTGTACTATAGTTGTACATTCAATACGTATATTTTCTATCCCCTTTCACGAACCTTCATTTTTTGTTGAGTTATATCTGCACTTAGGAAACCGCTCGTGTTTGAGTTCTCATCGGCCATCGATCAACTTTGGTGACTATGATTGTGGATTGCACTATTGTTGCCCACTCTGTACGCATATTTTCTATCGCCTTTCGTGAACCTTCATTTTTTGTTGAGTTATAGAAGTATTTCAAAAATCGCTCGAACTTTAGTTTTCGTGGGCCATTGATCAACTTTGGTGTCTACGATTGTGGATTACACTGTAGATGTGCATTCTATACGTGTGTTTTCTATTGCCTTTCGCGAAGCTTCAATTTTTGTTGAGTTATAGCTGCATTTAGGAAACCACCCGTGTTTCAATTTTCATGGTGGATTGATCAAGTTTGGTGACTATGATTGTGAATTGCACTGTACTTGTCAATACTGTACCCATATTTTCTATGTCTTTTCATGAAACTTGATTTTTGGTTGAGTTATAGCTGCATTTAGGAAACCGCTCGAGTTTGAGTTTTTGCAGGCCATCGATCAACTTTGGTGACTACGCTTGTGGATTACACTGTAGTTGTACATTCTATACGTGTATTTTCTATCGACTTTTGCGAACCTTCATTTTATGTTGAGCTATAGTCACATTTTATGTTTGAGTTTTTGTGGGCCATCGATCAACTTTGGTGACTACGATAGTGGATTGTACTATAGTTAGGAATTTTGTACGCATATTTTTAATCACCTTTTACAAAGCTTTATTTTTTGTTGAGTTATAGCCGCATTTAGGAAAATGCCCGTGTTTGAGTTTTCCTAGGCCATCCATCAACGTTGGTGACTACGATTGTGTATTAAATTGTAGTTGTGCATTCTAAACGCATTTTTATATCGCCTTTCACAAACCTACTTTTTTGTTGAGTAATAGCTGCACTTAGGAAACTACACATGTTCAAGTTTTTGTGTGCCATTGATCAATTTGGTGACTACGATTGTGGATTGCATTGTAGTTCTGTATTATCAACACTAATTTTCTATAGCATTTTGTGAGCCTTCTTTTTTTTGAGTTATACCACATTTAGGAAACTGCTCATGTTTGAGTTTTTGTGGGCCATCAATCAGCTTTGGTGACTACGATTGTGGATTATACTATAGTTGTGCATTTTGTACATATATTTTTTATCACCTTTGATGAACCGTGATTTTTTGTTAAGTTATAGCCTCATTTAGGAAACCGGTCATCTTTGAGTTTTCTTCGGCAATCGATCAAATTTTTTGACTACGATTGTGGATTACACCGTAGTTGTGCATTCTGTATGCGTATTTTCTATCGGCTTTCGCAAATCTTTAGTTTTTGCTTAGTTATGGCCGCATTTACGAAACCACTCATGTTTGAGTTTTCATGGGTCGTCGATCAACTTTGGTGACTACGAGTGTGCATTGCACTGTAATAGTGAATTCTATACGCATATTTTCTATCCCCTTTTTCAAACCTTAATTTCTTGTTAAGTTACCACATCTAGGAAACTACTCATGTTTGAGTTTTCTTGGGTAATTGATCAACCTTAGTGACTACAATTATGGATTGTCGTGTAGGTTTCCCTTCTATATGCGTATTTTCTATCGCCTTTGTGAACATTCATTTTTTCCTTAGTTATAGCTCCACTTAAGAAACCACTCATGTTTCAATTTTCATCGGCCATCGATGAACTTTGGTGATTACGATTGTGGATTGCACTGTAGTTGTCCATTTTGTACATGTATTTTCTATTGCTTTCACAAACCTTCATTTTTTGCTTAGTTATAGCCCAATTTAGGAAACCGCTCATGTAACTTTGGTGACTACGATTTGGATTGCACTATAGTTGTGGATTACATTGTAGTTGTTTATTCGATACGCGTATTTTCTATCTCTTTTGCGAACATTCATTTTTTTGTTGAGTTATAGCTGCATTTAGAAAACTCCTCGTGTTTGAGTTTTTTGGGGGCCATCGATCAACTTTGTTCACTACAATTGTGGATTACACTGTATTTGTGTATTCTATACATGTATTTTCTACTACCTTTCACGAACATTCATTTTTTATTTTAGGTATAGCTCCACTTAGGAAACCACTCGTGTTTGATTTTTTGTAGGCCATTGATCAACTTTGGTGACTACGATAGTGGATTGCACTGTAGTTGTGCATTTTGTACGCATATTTTTAGTCACCTTTCTCAAACCTTCATGTTTTGTTAAGTTATAGCCGCATTTAGGAAAATGTTCATGTTTGACTTTTCATGGGCAATCGATCAATTTTGGTGACTACGCTTGTGGATTATACTGTAGTTGTGCATTTTGTATGTGTATTTTCTATCGCCTTTCGCGAACCTTCATTTTTTGTTGAGTTATAGCCGCACTTAGTAAACCAATCATGGTTGAGTTTCTGTGGGCCATCGATTAACTTTAGTGACTACGATTGTGGATTACACTATAGTTATGCATACTATACCCGTATTTTCTATCGCCTTTCATGAACCTTCCTTTTTTGTTGAGTCATAGCCGCATTTAGGAAACTTCTCCTTATTTGATTTTTTGTGGGCCATCAATATACTTTCATTACTATGATTGTAGATTACACTGTAGTTGTGCATTATGTATGCATATTTTAAATAGCCTTTCATGAACGTTCATTTTTTGTTCAGTTATAGCCACATTCAGGAAGACGCTCGTGTTTGAGTTTTCCTGGACCATCGCTTAACCTTGGTGACTACGATTGTGGATTACACTGTAATTGTGCATTCTATACGTGTATTTTCTATCACCTTTTGCAAACCTTGATTTTTTATTGAGTTACAACTGCATTTAGGAAACCAATCATGTTTGAGTTTCTATGGGCCATTAATCAACTTTAGTGACTATGATTGTGGAATACACTATAGTTATGCATTCTATACAAGTATTTTCTATCGCCTTTCGTGAACCTTCCTTTTTTGTTGAGTTATAGCCGCATTTAGGAAACTACTCATGTTTGAGTTTTTGTGGGCCATCAATCAACTTTCGTGACAACGATTGTGGATTGTACAGTACTTGTGCATTTTGTACACATATTTTTAATAGCCTTTCATGAACCTTCATTTTTTCTTCACTTATAGCCTAATTTAAGAAAACACTTGTGTTTGAGTTTACCTAGGCCATCGATCAACTTTGGTGACTACAATTGTGGATTACGTCGTAGTTGTGAATTCTATACACGTATTTTCTATCGCCTTTCGTGAACCTTCATTTTTTGTTAAGTTATAGCCACATTTAGGAAACCGCTGATGTTTGGGGTTTTGTGGCCATCAATCAACTTTCGTGACTACGATTGTGGATTGTATTGTAGTTGTGCATTCTGTACGCATATTTTTAATCGAGTTTCATGAATGTTTAATTTTTGTTGAGTTATAGCCGCATTTAGGAAAATAGTCAAGTTTGAGTTTTCATGTTAAATTGATCAACTCTGATGACTACGATTCTGGATTACACAAGCGTTTTCCTAAATGCGACTATAACTCAACAAAAAATAAACATTCATGAAAGGCTATTAAAATTATGCGTACAAAATGTACAACTACAATACAATCCACAATCGTAGTCACCAAAATTGATTGAAGACACACAAAAACTGAAACATGATTAGTTTCCTCAATTCGGCTATAACTCAAAAAAAAAAAAGGTTCGCAAAAGGCGATAGAAAATACGCATATAGAATGCACAACTATAGTGTAATCCACAAGCGTAGTCACCAAAGTTGATTGATGGCCCAAAAAAATAGAAACATGAGCAGTTTCGTAAATGCAGCTATAACGAAACAAAAAAGGAAGGTTTGCGAAAGATGATAGAAAATATGTGTATAAAATGCACAACTCCAGTGTAATCCGATATTGTAGTCACCAAAGGTTATCGATGACCCATGAAAACGAAATAAAAATATGTGTGGTTTCCTAAATGTGGCTATAACTCAACAAAAACTGAAGGTTCGCGAAAGGTGATAGAAAATACGCGTATAGAATAAGAAACTACATTGTAATCCACAACCGTAGTCACCAATGTTGATCGAGATGGTTCACTAAAAGTCAAACTCGTTTCGTTTCCTCAATGTGGCTATAACTCAACAAAAAAAGAAGGTTTGTGAAAGGACAACTACAGTGCCATCCACAATTGTAGTCACCAAAGTTGATCGAGGGCCCATGATAACTCAAACACGAGCAGTTTCCTAAGTGCAGCTATAGCTTAACGAAAAATAAAGAATCACGAAAGATGATAGAAAATACATGTATAGAATGCACAACTACACAATCCAGATTTGTAGTCACCAAAGTTGATCGATGACCCATGAAAAACTAAAACACGTGCAGTTTCCTAAATACGCCTATAACTCAACAAAAAATGAAGGTTCACAAAAGGCAATAGCAAATATGCGTACAAAATGGACAACTACAGTGCAATCCGAAATCATAGTTACCAAAGTTGATCTATGGTCTACGAAAACTCAAACACGAGCGGTTCCATAAGTGCGGCTATAACTCAATGAAAAATGAAGGCTCAAGAAAGGGGATAGAAAATACGTGTATAGAATGTACAACTATAGTGTAATCCACAATCGTAGTCACCAAAGTTGATTAATGGCCCACGAAAACTCAAACAAAAGTGTTTTCCTAAATGTGGTTACTCAACAAAAAATGAAGGTTCATGAAAGGCAAATAAAAATATGCGTCCAAAATGCACAACTACACTACAATCCATAATCGTAGTCACCAAAGTTGATTGATGGCCCACATAAACTCAAACATGAGCGATTTTCTAAATGTGGCTATAACTCAAGAAAAAGGAAGGTTCACGAAAGGCGATAGAAAATATGTGTATAGAATGCATAACTACGGTGTAATCCACAACCTTAGTCACTAAAGTTGATCTATGGCCCAGAGAAACTCAAACATGATTGTTTTCCTACATGTGGCTATAACTCAACAAAAAATGAAGGTTCGTGAAAGGTGATTGAAAATACACGTATAGAAAGCACAACTACAATGTAATCCACAAGCGTAGTTACCAAAGTTGATTGATGGCCCACAAAAACTCAAACTCGAGCGATTTCCTAAATGCACCTATAACTCAACAAAAAAGAAAGGTAGTGAACGACAATAGAAAGTACACATACAAAATGGACAACTACAGTACAATCCACAATCATAGTTACCAAAGTTTATCGATGGCCCACTAAAACTCAAACAGGAGTGATTTCCAAACTAGAGCTATATTTCAACGAAAATTGAAGGTTCACAAAAGGCAATAGAAAATACACATATAAAATGCAAAACTACAGTGTAATCCATAATTGTAGTCACCAAAGTTGATCAATGGCCCAGAAAAACTCAAACACAAGCATTTTCCTAAATGTGGCTATAACTAAACAAACAATGAAGTTCGTGAAAGGTGATTAAAAATATGCATACATAATGCACAACTATAGTAAAATCCACAATCATAGTCACCAAAGTTGATCGATGGCCCACAAAAACTCAAACATGAGCAATTTCCCAATTGAGGCTATAGCTCAACAAAAAATGAAGGTTCGTGAAAGGCGATAGAAAATACTCATATAGAATGCACAACTACAATGTAATCAACAAGCCTAGTAACCAAAGTTCACCGATGGCCCATGAAAACTCAAACTCGAGCGGTTTCATTAATATGGCTAGAACTCAACAAAAAATGAAGGTTCATGAAAGCCGATAGAAAATACGTGTACAAAATGGACAACTATAGTGCAATCCATAACTGTATTCACCAAAGTTGATTGATGGCCCACGAAAACTCAAACACAAGCGGTTTCCTAAGTGCGGCTATAACTCAACAAGATATGAAGATTCACTAAAGGGGATAGAAAATATGTGTATAGAATGCACAACTATTGTGTAGTGCACAATCCTAGTCACAAAATTTTATCGATGGCCCACCAAGACTCAAATACGAGCGTTTTCCTAAATGTGGCTATAACTCAAGAAAAAATGAAGGTTCGTGAAAGGCTTTGGAAAATTAGCATTTTTAATTCAAAAATACGATGCAATCCACAATCGTAGTCACAAAAATTGATCGATGGCCCATGAAAACTCAAACATGAGTAGTTTCCTAAATGTGGCTATAACTCAACAAAAAATGAAGGTTTGCGAAAGGCAATAGAAAATTAGAATTCATAATGCACAACTACAATACAATACACAATCATAAACACCAAAGTTGATTGATGGCCCATGAAAACTCAAATACGAGCGATTTCCTAAATGAGGCTATAACTGAACAAAAATGAAGGTTCATGAAAGGCTATTAAAAATATGCGTATAAAATGCAAAACTATAGTACAGTCCACAATCGTAGTCACGAAAGTTGATTGATGGTTCATAAAAGGTGATAGAAAATGTGCATACAAAATTGACAACTAAAATGCAATCCACAATTGTAGTCACCAAAGTTGATTGATGAACCACGACAACTCAAATACGAGTGGTTTCCTAAATAAGGCTATAGCTCAAGAAAAAATGAAGGCTTGTGAAAAGCGAATAAAAATATGCATACAAAATCCACAACTACAGTACAATCCACAATCATAGCCACCAATGTTGAACGATGTCCCATGAAAACTCAACCTTGAGCAGTTTCCTAAATGCGGCTATAACTCAACAAAAAATGAAGGTTTGGGAAAGTCAATAGAAATTACTCGTACAAATTGGACAACTACAATGCAATCCATAGTTCTAGTCATCAAATTTGATCGATGGTCCACGAAAACTCAAACATGAGCGGTTTCATAAGTGCGGCTATAACTCAATGAAAAATGAAGGTTCGCAAAAGGCTATAGAAAATACACATATAGAATGCACAACTATAGTTTAATCCACAAGCGTATTCACCAAAGTTGATCGATGTCCCATGAAAACTCAAACTCGAGGAGTTTCTTAAATGTGGCTATAACTCAACAAAAAATGAATTTTTGTGAAAGGCGATAGAAAATATGCTTAAAAAATGGACAAATACAGTGCAATCCACAATCGTAGTCATCAAGGTTCGTGAAAGGCGATAGAAAATATACAGATAGAATGCACAACTACAGTGTAATCCACAAGCATAGTCACCGAAGTTGATCGATGGCCCACAAAAAAATTCAAACACGAGCGGTTTCCTAAATGTGGCTATAACTCAACAAAAAATGAAGGTTCACGAAAGGTAATAGAAAATTAACATTCATAATGCACAACTACATGCAATCCACAATCATATTCACCAAAGTTGATTAATGGCCCACGAAAACTCAAACATGAGCGGTTTCTTAAATGCGACTATAACTCAACAAAAAATGAAGGTTCATGAAAGGTGATAGAGAATACATGTACATAATGGACAATAACAGTGCAATCCACAATTGCAGTCACCAAAGTTGATGATGCAAAAGCATCCTTGGTTCTTGGCAATCTTTCATCAATCAAAAATATTTTGTTTTAGTTTTTTTGTTCTGTTCTTGCTTAGTTCACGTTGGTGGATTCATCATCTTTGCTCACCATACCCTGTGTATCTTAGTGTACATCGTTGACATGTTCATTTTCCTTGTTCCAAGATTTGAGCATGATTGGATCTTTTTTTGGCAATTTATCACTTCTGGAATTCCTTGGCAGTTTCTTGAACCAGCACTAGAATAATTTCAAACCTTTTGTCCGGTTCGATCATTGTGGATCATCCCCGTGACTTCGGATCATAACAGTGTGATTTTAATGGTTTCGTGGAGAGTCCCTGACCTTTGTTATAGGTCCACACTTCATCTTATGCACCTATTGAAGAGTAATTCAAATTTGAGGCTGACCTATTCATGCGCACGTTACATTTTCTTACCTTGGATAATGTGATGATCTTTGGCCAACACAGGTGTTTCCAAAATTGCGGATATGATATAAAGCTTGTAATCTATCATATGAATGGCAACAGTTGATTGAGTAGAATAATATTAATTAGATTGTAATATTCAGCTCACATATAGAAGCATGTTAGAATGTTGTATTTTTTAGCATGTTTTATCGAGCCTGGGAGCTGAATCTGTAAGCCTCGATGTTGTCAACCCAATGTAACTGAGATTTTTTGTTAATGAGAATATTTGCATCTACATTTTCTTCCATATTATGTGTTGCTTTCATTCTATTACTCTTGCTACACAGTCTGGATTGTTCTCTTTGAGGACCCTCCTACCGTGGCTATGCCAAATTGGTTTCAGAGCAAGATTCGTTCCTTGTGAGATCATAAAAGTTTGCGAAGTCCTGTTGAAGATTTGTTGTGGGCTGGCAGATTGAGGATCCGACCTACAACTGCAGAGGACTTGTGTAAACATGGAAAGAAGAAAAAATGGTAGAAATGGAGCACGTGGAAATGCAAACCCAGCTATGATGGAGATGTTAAGAGGAATTGCTGCCAGATTAGATGCAGATGAAATGACCTAGAGGAGAGGTCAACCGGTTGATGATGTGAGTGATGAAAAAGTAGAAGTGCAGGAGGAAAGAGAAAGAGATGAGTAACCTGGCTTTGATTAGTGGAGAATAGAGGTTCATAAGAGCCCTAACTAAAGTGAACACAACAACACATTTCAATCGACCGGATTATAAATGGTAAGTTGGATTCAGATGTATTGCTAGATTGGATAACAAAGATGAAAAAATATTTTGAGGTTCATTTTTTGTTGAGTTATAGCCACATTAAGGAAGCCGCTCGTGTTTGATTTTTCATGTGCCATCGATCAACTTTGGTGACTATTCTTGTGGATTAGACTGTAGTTGTGCATTCTATATGTGTAGCTTCTATTGCCTTTCCCAAACCTTCATCTTTTGTTGAGTTATAGCCGCACTTAGGAGAATGCTCATGTTTGAGTTTATGTGGGCCACCGATCAACTTTGGTGACTACGATTGTGGATTGCATTGTAGTTGTCCAATCAATATGCTTATTTTCTATCTCCTTTCGTGAACCTTCATTTTTCATTGAGTTATAGCCACATTTAGGAAACCACTCGTATTTGAGTTTTTGTGGGCCATCGATCAACTTTGTTGACTACGATTATGGATTGCGTTGTAGTTATCCATTCTTTAGGTGTATTTTCTATTGCCTTTCACAAACCTTTATTTTTTGTTGAGTTATAGCCGCATTTAGGAAACCGCTCATGTTTTTGTTTTCGTGGGCCATCGATCAACTTTGGTGACTACAATTGTGGATTACACTTTAGTTGTGTTTTTCATGTGTATTTTCTATTGCCTTTCGCTAACCTTCATTTTTTGTTGACTTATAGCCACATTTAGGGAACCACTCATGTTTGAGTTTTTTGGGCCATCAATCAACTTTGGTGACTACGATTGTGGATTTTACTATAGTTGTGCATTCTTTACGTATATTTTTAATCTCCTTTCATGAATGTTCATTTTTTGTCGAGTTATGGCCGCATTTAGGAAAACATTCGTATTTGAGTTTTTCTGGGCTATCAATCAACTTTGTTGACTACGATTATGGATTGTACTATAGCTATGTATTTTGTACTCATATTTTTGATCGCCTTTCATGAACCTTCATTTTTTGTTAAATTATAGCCACATTTAGGATAAAGCTCGTGTTTGAAATTTCATGGGCCATCGATCAACTTTGGAGACTACGATTGTGGATTGCACTATAGTTGTCCATTCTATACTTGTATTTTCTATCGCCTTTCATGAACCTTCATGTTTTGTTGATTTATAGCTACATTTAGGAAACCCATCGAGTTTGAGTTTTCATGGGCTATGAATAAACATTGGTGACTATGCTTGTGGATTACACTCTAGTTGTGTATTCTATATGCGTATTTTGTATCGCCTATCATGAACATTCATTTTTTGTTGAGTTATAGTCTCATTTAGCAAACCACTCGTGTTTGAGTTTTTGTGGGCCATCGATCAACTATGGTGACTACGATTGTTGTTTGCATTGTATTTGTCCATTCTACATGGATATTTTTTATCGCCTTTAGTGAACCTTCATTTTTTGTTGAGTTAAAACTGCACTAAGGAAACTACTCGAGTTTTAGTTTTCATGGGCCATCGATCAACTTTGGTGACTACGATTGTCGATTACACTATAGTTGTGCATTCTATATGCATATTTTCTATCGCCTTTCGTGAACCTTCATTTTTTCTTGAGTTATAGCCACTTTTAAGAAACAACTCATGTTTCAGTTTTTGTGGGCCATCGATCAACTTTGGTGACTACAATTGTGGATTGTACTATAGTTGTGTATTTTGTACGCATATTTTTAATCGCCTTTCACAAACCTTCATTTTTTGTTGAGTTATAGCCACATATAATAAATCACTCACGTTTGGTGACTATGATTGTGGATTTCACTGTATTTGTGAATTCTCTACACATGTTTTCTATCACCTTTCACGAACCTTCACTTTTCATTCAGTTGTAATTGTGTTTAGTAAATCGCTCATGTTTGAGTTTTCATGGGCCATCGATCAACTTTGGTGATTACACTTGTCAATTAGACTGTAGTTGTGCATTCAATATCCTCACATTGCATGGCCTTTTGTGAACCTTCATTTTTTGTGGAGTTATAGCCACATTTGGGAAACCACTCGTGTTTGAGTTTTTGCAAGCCATCAATCAACTTTGGTGACTAAGATTGTGGATTACAATATAGTTTTGCATTCTATAAGCATATTTTCTATCACCTTTCCTGAACTTTCATTTTTTGTTGACTTATAGATGCACTTTGGAAACCGCTCGTGTTTGGGTTTTCATGGGCTATCCATCAACTTGGGTGACTACGACTGTGGATTGCACTATAGTTGTCCATTATGTAAGCATATTTTCTATTTCCTTTCGTAAACCTTCATTTTTTGTTGAGTTATAGCCGCATTTAGGAAACCGCTCGTGTTTGAGTGTTCATGCGCCATCTATCAACTTTAGCGACTACGATTGTGGATTGCGTTATAGCCATATTTAGTAAACCGCTCGCATTTGAGTTTTTGTGGGCCACTGATCAACTTTGGTGTCTTTAATTGTGGATTGCATTGTAGTTGTCCATTCTATACATGTATTTTCTATCGCCTTTTGCAAACCTTCATTTTTTGTTAAGATATAACTACATTTAGTAAACAACTTGTGTTTGGGTTTTCCTGGGCCATTGATTAACTTTGGTGAGTATGATTTTGCATTGGACCATAGTTCTCCATTTTGTACGCATATTTTCTATCACCTTTCACAAACCTTAATTTTTCATTGAGATATAGCCACACTTAGGAAACCGCTCATGCATGAGTTTTTGTGGGCCATCGAACAACTTTGGTGACTACGATTATGAATTATATTGTAGTTGTGCATTATTTATGAATATTTTTACTCGCCTTTCACGAACCTTCATTTTTCCTTGAGTTTATAAAAGCATTTAGGAAAATACTCGTGTTTGAGTTTTTGTGGGCCATTGATCAACTTTGGTGACTACAATTGTGGATTACTCTGTAGTTTCGCATTGTATATGTGTATTTTCTATCGCCTTTCGTGAACCTTAATTTTTTATTGAGTTATAGCCCCTCTTAGAAAACCACTCGTGTTTTTGCTTTCGTGGTCCATCGATCAACTTTGGTGACTATGATTGTGGATTGTACTATAGTTGTCCTTTCTCTATGTGTATTTTCTCTCACCGTTCGTTTACTTTTATTTTTTGTTGAGTTATAGTCGCATTTACGATACTGCTTGAGTTTGAGTTTTCGTCGGCCATTGATCGACTTTGGTGACTACGCTTATGGATGACACTGTAGTTTTGCATTCTATACACATATTTTCTACCACCTTTTGTGAACCTTGATTTTTAGTTGAGTTATAGTCGCATTTAGGAAACCGTGCATGTTTGATTTTTTGTGGGCCATTGATCAATTTTGGTGACTACGATTGTGGATTCTACTGTAGTTGTGCATTATGTACGCATATCTTTAATCAGCTTTAACAAACCTTCATTTTTTGTTCACATATAGCCGCATTTAGGAAAACAATCGTGTTTTAGTTTTTGTGGGCCATCAATCAACTTTGGTGAGTATGATTGTTAATTACACTATAGTTGTGCATTCTATACGCATATTATCTATTGCCTTTCGCAAACCTTCATTTTTCATTGAGTTATAGCTATACTTAGGGAGCCACTCGTGTTTGAGTTTTCATGGGCCATTGATCAACTTTGGTGCCTACGATTGTGGATTACAATGTAGTTGTGCATTCTATACACGTATTGTCTATTGCCTTTCAAGAGTTCATTTTTTTGTTGAGTTATAGCCGTATTTTGGAATCCCCTCATGCTTGAGTTTTTTTGGTCCATGAATCAAAGTTGGTGATTACGATTGTGGATTATACTATAGTTTTTGCATTCTGCACGGATATTATAATTGCCTTTCACGAACCTTCCTTTTTTGTTGAGTTATAGCCGCATTTAGGAAAATGCACGTGTTTGAGTTTTCGTGGGCCATCGATCAACTTTGGTGACTACGATTTTGGATTACAATATAGTTGTGCATTCTATACACATATTTTCTATCGCCTTTCAAGAACCTTCATTTTTTGTTAAGTTATAGCCACATTTCAGAATCCGCTCATGTTTTAGTTTTTGTGGTCAATCAATCAACATTGGTGATTACGATTGTGGATTGTACTATAGTTGCGCAATCTGTATGCATATTTTTAATCGCGTTTTGCAAACCTTCACTTTTTTTTGAGTTATAGCCGCATTGAGGAAATTGCCCATGTTTGAGATTTTGTGGGCCATCAATCAACTTTGGTGACTACGATTGTGGATTGCACTATAGTTGTCCATTTTCTACATGTATTTTCTACCAGCTTTTATCAACCTTCATTTTTTGTTGAGTTATAGCTGCATTTAGGAAACTGCTCGTGTTTGAGTTTTTGTGGGCCATCGATCAACTTTGGTGAGTACTATTGTGGATTGCAATGTAGTTGTGCATTCTATACGCGTATTTTCTATCACCTTTCGTGAACCTTCATTTTTTATTGCATTATAGCCGCATTTAGGAAACCGCTCATGTTTGAGTTTCTATGGGGCATCAATCAACTTTGGTGGCTATGATTATGGATTGTACTATAGTTTTTCATTTTGTACGCATTTTTTTAATCACCTTTCAAGAACATTCATCTTTTAATGACTTATAGCCGCATTTCAGAAAATGCTCTTGTTTGAGTGTTCGTGGGCCATCGACCAACTTTGTCGACTACAATTGTGGATTGCACTATAGTTATGTATTTTATACACTTATTTTCTATTGCCTTTCGCAAACCTTCATTTTTTGTTGAGTTATAGCCGCATTTGGGAAATGCTCATGTTTGAGTTTTTTTTTGCGATCAATTAACTTTGGTCACTATGATTGTGGACTGTACTATAGTTGTGCATTTTGTACGCATACTTTTAATCGCCTTTCATGAACCTTCATTTTTTGTTGAGTTATAGCCACATTTAGGAAAACGCTCATGTTTCAGTTTTCGTGGGACATCGTTCAACTTTGGTGAGTAGGATTGTGGATTGCATTATAGTTCTGCATTCTATACACGTATTTTCTATGACCTTTCGTGAACCTTCATTTTTTATTTAGTTATAGCTGCATTTATGAAACTGCTCATATTTGAGTTTTTGTGGGGCATCAATCAAATTTGGTGGCTACGATTATGGATTGTACTGTAGTTGTGCATTCTATACACATTTTTTTAATCGCCTTTCCAAAACATTCATTTTTTAATGAGTTATAGCCGCATTTCAGAAAATGCTCCTGTTTGAGTTTTCGTGGGCCATTGATCAACTTTGGTGACTACGCTTGTGGATTACACTGTAGTTGTGCATTCTATATGCATATTTTCTATCACCTTTCATGAACCTTTGTTTTTTTGTTGAGTTATATTTTCACTTAGGAGACCGCTCATGTTTAAGATTTAGTAGGCCATCAATCAACTTTGGTAACTACGATTGTGGATTGCACTGCAGTTGTCCATTCAATACACATATTTTCTATTGCCTTTCATGAACCTCCATTTTTTTAGTAATACCCGCATTTACAAAAACGCTCGTGTTTGAGTTTTCATGGGCCATCTAGCAACTTTGGTAACTATGATTGTGGATTGCATTGAAGTTGTCCATTTTGTACCCATATTTTCTATCGCCTTTCACGAACCTTCATTTTCTGTTAAGTTATAGCCACATTTAGGAAACCGCTCGTGTTTAAGTTTTTGTGGGCCATCAATAAACTTTGCTAACTACGATTGTGGATTTTATTGTGGTTGTGCATTTTGTAAACATATGTTTAAATGTGTTTCAAGAACATTCATTTTTTGTTCAGTTATAGCCGCATTTAGGAAAATGCTCGTGTTTGAGTTTTCGTCGACCATTGATCAACTTTGGTGACTACGCTTGTGGATTACACTATAGTTGTACATTCTATACGTATATTTTCTATCGCCTTCATGAACCTTCCTTTCTCGTTGAGTTATTGCTATACTTTGGAAACCACTCGTGTTTAAGTTTTCGTGGGACATCGATCAACTTTGGTGAGTATGATTGTGGATTGCACTGTAGTTGTCCATTCTGTAAGCATATTTTCTATCGTGTTTCACAAACCTTTATTTTTTGCCGAGTTATAGCCACATTTAGGAAACTGCTTGAGTTTGAGTTTTTGTGGGCCCATCGGTCAACTTTGGTGACTACGCTTGTGGATTACACTGTAGTTGTTCATTCTATACGAGTATTTTCTATCGCCTTTCACGAACCTTCATTTTTTATTAAGTTATAGTTGATTTTAGCAATCGCTGATGTATGAGTGTTTTTGGGCCATCGATCAACTTTGGTGACTATGAATGTGGAATGTACTGTAGTTGTGCATTATGTAAGCATATATTTAATCGCTTTTCATGAAGCTTCAATTTTTGTTGAGTTATAGCTGCTGCATTTAGGAAAACTTTCATGTTTGAGTTTTTGTGGACCATCGATCAACTTTGGTGACTACGATTGTCCATTACACTATAGTTGTGCATTCTATACATCTATTTTTCATCACCTTTCGTGAACCTTCATTTTTCCTTTAGTTAATAGTTCAGAAATCGCTCGTATTTGAGTTTTTTTGGGCCATCGATTAACTTTGGTCACTACGTTTCTCGATTGTACTATAGTTGTGCATTTTGTGCACATATTTTTAATCACCTTCCACGAACTTTAATTATTTGTTGAGTTATAGTTGCATTTAAGAAACTCTCATGTTTGAGTTTTAGTGGGCTATCAATCAATTTTGGTGACTACGATATTGGATTCCACTCTAGTTGTGCATTCTATACATGTATTTTCTATCACCTTTTCTGAACCTTCT